>CABEEJ010001486.1:10948-61232 GCA_901482245.1 Timema douglasi
TTTTGGGCCAAATATTTTCCTAACCACTTTGTTTTCTAACATCCTAAATTTCTTTTTGTCAAGTAAAGTAAGAGACCATGTTTCACAACCATAAAAAACCGCTGAATAAAAAAATAATGAAAATTGGTAATTTGACCAGAAAAATAGTTTGTGACTGTTTCTAAAACATTTTTACTAGACTAAATAATAAATAAAATAAACCAAAATGTTAACATCTTATCTTCTGTGGCTTAAAACTTTTTTTTTTTTGTAAATCTATATTCTACTTTTCTCCACAAATCAAAAAATGTTTAGTGACATACTTAAGACTCACGAACAATTATGTATTTTGTGGTACTAAAACCATATGCTTATTAGTTAAACATCTTGATGAGCATGAAAACAATTTTTATTTTATTTACAAAATAATTATTTAATCTAATCGGTAGCTGTAGATATTATACACAATTTATTCAATATTTTAATTAAATATCCAAATATATGTTTGGATACAAATTTAACCTAACGATAATATAAAGTCACAATGCGATATTTATCTGTTTCAGATGTGCTATCTTGTTCTAAATTATGATAAGTAAAACTACAGTAAATAAATAAATTCAATATAAACGTCCACTGTTTTAAAACGTTTAGTGGCTTCTTAATATATACAGGCTGCAAGTGTACACGAAACAGAAATGAAAACATAGGCATATTACATGATACAATCAAGAACAAAATCGATTATTTGGTTAATTTGAAAACAAAATGATAAAAAAAAGTTCCTTTCGTATCTATAGATTCTTCTTCTAAATTAACAAGAGGATTTTTGAATAAAAGGGTACGTCGGCTCTTCAAAAACATCCGCAATTCGAAGATTTTTTCTTTATCTTCCATCAATTTGCCGCTAAGGTTCTCTAAACCCAATTTTCCCAATAAATAAAATATAGCTCAGTATTTTTAAATTAAGGTTGTTTCTTGACCCACCTTAAAAACTTAATGCTGATTTCTGCCATTATATGTATATAATGGCAGAGATCAGTAAAAGTATATAGGCCTTTATTTATATATTCTTATATATATATCGTCACCATTATTTTACAAGTATGACCGTTTATATTGGTATAACTATATGTTTTGAGCTACATTTAAAACTAAAACTAAATTATTTACGATTTTAAAAATTATAAATAGCCTTTGGATATCTAAGTATGACCATGGAAATGAGATTATAATAATATAAATGATACCCTTTTTGAATAACATGTGTAGGCCTATATAACATTTTATTGTAATATAATAAATCAATATTTTAAAAACTTAGCAACTTTTTACCCTGAGTTTATGTTTATTCTGGAACAACGAAAAAAGATATTTTAACTTTACTAAGTGTAACTCAACTATTAATGAACATTTTCAGTGCTATATTTAAACATAATCATTATTTGTTTTAATTTGGGCCACTTGTCTCTTAAGAGATAGTAAGAGTAAATAAGGTAAAACCAAATTTAACGTAAATGTGGATTTCAAGTGGGTTTTTTTTTTCCTTCAGGATGCACCGTTTTGTCATAATTAAGGAGGAAAAATACAGAAACGGTTGCCAACTAAGTAATTTTTCCTATTGGAAAACTGACTAAAAAAATCAATAAGCACAATCTAAATATGAAAAGAAGGTGCTAAAATTGTCGACAAAATTTCAAAGTACTTAACACAATTAAGATGTAAGTCATGGTTTGTCAACAAAAGGGCTAGGCAACACTGATAAATAATAACTAAATATATTGGTCCAAGTAGTTAGATTTTGTTTGCATCAATGCACCTCGCTACCGGTTAGGCGGGATGCACACTAGGGTGATGCGACTTATATCGTGCGATCACTTAGAGGCGCGACTTTTATCTTGAGATAATTTTGCTGCAGACAAAAATGAGACAATCTTTAGGCAGGAAACATATTTTAGCGTCAGTTTATCAGTTGTAATCATGAGTTCTTCTAGTGAAGATGACGTTCTAGTGATGTATTGGTATTTGAAGAACAGGAAAAGGAAGAGAAGTAAGTATTGGGTGCATCCGTATAATTTAATTAATGTGCGACACAGCTCTGCAGTAGTTTCAAGAGAACTATCTCAACACGAAGGAAAACTTAAAGAATTGCTTATAATGAGTCCCGAGAGCTTCCAATTCTTATTGAAACTCGTGAATCGTTCCCTTAATTAAATAAATTAAGACTATTTATTCAAGCTGGAGTGACCTAGACATGTCGTCACCTTGAAATATCGTACAATATTGAGTGAAGAGAGAGAGACTAGCAGAGCGTTTCGCTTTAATACACATATCTTACGATAGATGTCGCCATCGTACTGGTGTGTACCTGTTTTGTAACTTCCACTTTGAACGCGCACCAGCGATACCTATCGTATAAGAAAATTATCACGTATCGTTTACGACATTACGATATGTATCGTATCGTCTTGGTGTGCACCTTGCCCTAGAGTTATACGCCTATGTACTAATACACTAATGTGTTAGGTATCAGGAAGGTTTTAATTTAGAGGGAGTGCACTCGTATTTGCGTGGAGGCAGAGTATAAAACCATTTAGAAAAAAACTTATTAAATCCGACTGGGATTGAACAGGAATCTCCCCGTATTCGGCAGTCTAGTCCAACACAAGAGAAGTGCGTTAGACTATGTGGTCATTGAAGTGGGTAAAAATAATTTATGATAGACCCAATGAATTATTAGTAATAATCTTCTCTTTAATGTACGTGAAACTGTTCCTTAAGGCTTTTAAATATTTGACTATAAAATCTTTCCCTAAGGCCTATTACGCGGATATAAGGCTTTGGGAGGAGTATGGGTGTAAGGTGTAGCAGATAATTAGTTTTGATCAAGGTGAAAATTATATATAATTATGTTCTACCTACGTGACATCTGAACCAAGACGATGAAATAAGTAAGCGAAATACTCATAAATGATCCCAACAATCTGATATTAAGAGAGAAAAAGCCCAAAATAGGAAACTTTGCCTGACGGTTTGAGACTTGCTGAATGAAAAGCTGAATTTCAGTCATGTTCACAGGATGTATATTCTTAATCAAAGTCATCTTCTGCAGCAATATGAGAGTTTCTTTCGACTGATTTACTACTCTACTTGCACTGTAAACAATGGTGAGCAAATTAATTAGCGGAGCGATGAGCCAAAAAGCAATTATTAAGGAATTGCGATAGCATTCGAATTTAATTGAGATCCCTTTCGTTGAAATATTAGTAACTTCGTAAATACTTCGAATCAAAGAAAATACAGAAACGAGTACAGTAAGTAAAATACTAAGCGCGAATGTTGAAACAACACATATCACCGTATCACTTAAAATGTCATGGGCCTCCCGAAGCCTTTTCAACCTGGATGAAACGAAACTTTTTCTGCTCAATGATTTTTTATTGATTACTCTTGGGTCCAGACAAAGGGATAAAGGGCTTGGCACCCTTTCTGAAATGAATATTGGAGTGTAAGATATTCTTAAAGATTTATAGTTATTTAGCAAATGGAGATCTTCTGCCACTTTGCGCAGCTCCTTGTTCAGATAAGAATATCGTTGTTTGACTAGTAGGTTAATGTGTGAAAACAACATGCACGTGATAAAATTAATAGAATAAGGTAGATTCAACGCGAATAAATAATGAAATGCTGTAAGCCATGATACTACGTAATAGATAAAATCAATTATTGAGAAAATCAGAAGCAGAGAGAGGACCACACATGACTCCACTGTTAGTAAAATAAAAGTTGATCTATATGTTTTATTAGGGATGTCAAGTTTTTTTTCATCAACGGAATTTAAAAGTTGTAATATAATTCCAACTTGTTTCCACGTAGTGGTATAGCAACGGATGAAATTTGTAATCGATGAGATAAATAACATAGTTGTACGTAGATAGGCTAACAGGAAGTTTGGAAATGGACTCGCCCCTAGGACATAGGAGAAGAACCATCGGTTGGATTGACAGTTGAAAATCAAAATAAGTGTGACCATCAACGATGTGTGGAAAACTCCTGGTTTAAATGTGTTGAATTGGTAGCCCTGTGGTCTTGCGTACGTTAACGGGGCCAGACCAACAAGTTTACAAACGTAGAAGATGGGCTTCAATGTTGAAAAAACTGTCCAACGTTTTGTGGGAGGCTTCATCCTGAAAGGAAAAACATTACACATGGAAATCAAATGAAAAAACGTGAGGCTGTATTTTGGTTTTATATGAATAAACAACTCCATGTCGGCAGCCCGCAATCGAGCCTTACCATCTGAACGGCCGCCGTCTGTTGGTAAAGACATTGCTAACTTGCTGATTGAGAGTGTCATATGCTCAGCGCAATCCGGCCGTTAATCCTAGTTTTCTACCCCAGAGCCGCTATATTTTCATTCAACTAGCTCCTCATTTGTCCTTACGAGGTTTATTTGACCCCATTTCAAACCCACTGCTTCACAGAAATTTATAGAAGGACCGGGGATCAAACCCGGAACTTAAAAATCTGTAAAATAATTCACAATAAAATTATATTAATACTGATTGCTATTTATCATTCAAACATTTATAATAAAAAAATTCATACGGTTATATCAATAACATTAAAAAAATCCACAATGTAGGCCTATTGACTTTTATAAAATTTACTAAGATCATTTTAAGAAAAATATGGTTGCGGGTTGTTACGTGGGACGTTTCCAAGGGAAGTGAGGCTTAACAGGTCTGAAACCTATTGGTATATTGTTTACGGCCGTTTTTTATCACACTCAACAAATTTTGCTTGTTCTCTGTCTGCACAAATGTAACATATAACATGCTGGGTTCTTGGTCTTGGAGAATAAAGACTGATATGATAACTCTTAAGTTGACTTCTTGCAACATGTTAGGGATTAGCCTACTGTACTTAGCTACGCAGGCCCGAAAAAGCAAAAATAAATAAAGTATTTCATTTAAACTAAGTTTAAATAAATGAATAGTACGATTCAACCGTGCATGATATGTTCTCATAAAATATATTGTAATTAGGAACTTAATTTATAATCTTGAGAATATTAAATGATTTTCAAATATAAATTTTGAGCAAAATTGTGATGATTTATTTGTTTATTTGGGTACCATATTTTCCAAAAATTAATCATCAATAAATTAACACAAAATGATTTTTATTTAATAAACAAAAAACACATCTTTATTTATTATGTAAAATACTCCCCAGATACCCATTTTGGACAAAATCATTAAAGCCATTTGAGAAAAATGTCTAACTGTCAAAAAACTATTATCAGTAAACTACCCTTAATTTTAATGCTTAAATTCAAATCAAGAATTGGCCCCGAGGTATAACCATATAACATTTAAATTCAAATTTGAAATAAATAAATCAAACTCCATCGGCACTAGCCCCAGATTTAGATGGGCAGAATCATAAGGACAGACAAAATTGTAAGACCAGCTTTTTTGAGTTTGTGTACGCACAGAACTTTAAGATTCATCAAAATCTCGAGATTGAGAATGTTAACATTTAATCTATATAAGGAAGTAAAGATTTAATTTAAAAGTGACACAATTTCTAAAATAAAAATAGGTTTTCATTAATTACGTGGACCATCCCAATCATTCGAGTGAAAATAATCTAGATATTTATTAAAAGTCTGTTGATATTTCTAAAGAAGACTTACCTTAGTTTGGCAGGGTCTTAAATGAATTCAAATTTTAATCAAAGCTGTTAGGTGTTCTGTTGCTACCTGAAATGTGCTTCTTCAACAAACAAATATTTCCTTAAGTACGCCTTACCAGATAAATAAGGTAAATTATTTTCAACGTTGAAGTAGAGAAACACGTCCAGTATAATTATAATACAAGCATATTTGGTGTTAGGTAAAAAATTTCAGGATACCAACAATGCGTCGTCCACCATACTTTACTTTCTTTTCAAAGAGTTAACAATATATACTTTACCGAGTACCCGACAGGTATGGATTGGAGTAAACAATTAGTTCTACGTCCACGGAAAACTTCACTCATGTTTGATTGAAAGAACAATGGCTGTTTATTTTTGAGCTATTGGAAATATTCGAACTATCTTTAGGATGACATGTTGACCAAACATGTGAATTGGCTAAGGATGCAATATATTTTGAGATAGTTTGTTTTTCTACATCATTAAAATAATTAAATTTATGTTCCCAGTTGTATATAATTTAGTAAGTTCCTCATGTTTTTAGTAAACATTTTTATAGTACTATTTCTTTCTATTTGTGACTCATAATCTAATTTATGGGTAGAGCATGAGGAGCTTGAATTATAATGAAATTATACAAACCTTTATATGACAGAGAGTAATTTTTCATTACTTTCAAAGCGTCTTATTAGCATTCCTGCCCCTCCTGTATTCCCCCAACCCAATCCACGATCAATAGGCAGCTCACCTATTGAATCATTCAAACCAAAGCTAAAGATTATCAACTAATGGATATTAATTCAATCGTATGTGTTAGATTTGAAACATTATGTCAATACAAATACCATCATTATTGCACTCAAAATCTACTGACATTATTATAATTATTTCTTAACACTTTTTTTCATGCACTATTAGAATTATCATACTATCGGAAAGTTTGTAATTTTTTTTTCTCACAAACTTTTCGCTAGTATGGATTAAAATAAATCATCTTTATTATAAACAAAACCTGACGATGTAACATCCCCAAAACATGTCATCGTCATGGAAGATTAAATCTTTTGTCAAATAAGGAAAAGGAAATAAAGAATAATAATCGACAATAAGGTATAACCTTATCATTTATTACTAATTACCAAATAAATTTGATCATCATTATAATATTATTAAATTAAATTAAATTAATTTAAATATGACAGAGCCTTCTTTTAATAATAATCTAAAGTTCATTAAATTAGTCTTATGATTCTCTAACAGATGGCAGCACTAATTAGATTTTAATTAAATTAAACTCTCCACCCCCCCTCTACCACCCACCCCTGTACCTTTCATGTGTCTAGGCCTAAAATCAACCAAGGTAGATTTTAGCTTTTTGGAATGGACTACAACTGTTTAGATTTTTATAATTATGTGTATTAATTATATCAAATATAATAATGCAGCCATGTATTTTTTTAAGGTTCCTTAATATTAACCAATGATTAATCGAAATAAAAAATATAACTATCATTAACATTGAATTTTAATTTTAAAATTAAAAGTGCTCTAGCAACATTAATACAAAACATAGTTATAAGCATTAAAATAATAATACTTACCTACTATGAAATATTTGTAGTTCCTATAGGCGATATCCATCAATCATTGTTCCAAATATTTGAGTTTATAAGGCGGCTATATTGCCATCATAAACTAACATAGCAATGGCGTAGGGAGGATGTTGTTGATCTATAATATTTGTATAGTGAGGTGGACATTGCTTCTATTAAATATTTGGAAACAGGTTCAATTTAGGTAGATCCTATTTTTATGTAAGCATGAAACTAATTGATAGAAGATCGAAATTTAACTACATATAGGCTTAAGGCTTGTATCCTGATTGTGAACAGTCCAGATTGCAAACAGGGCAAAATTTGACCAAATTGCAGATACATCCAAGAATGTTATAGCCACCTAAATAATTATACAATGTCCCTATTGCGAACAAGTAAAAGAACAATTGGGGGAAATTCTTGAGGGTGGTGACATGGGTGGGAGGCGTTACTGGAAGCACACACCGGCCACCGGGGCTTTCCTCCTGACCAAGCTTAACCTAGCCCAACCTAACCTAACCCAACCTAGCTTGATATTACCTAACATAACCCAACCTAAACTAGCATAACCTAACCTAGAAATACTCATGTATGTAATTTAGTTAAATTAAGACTGACAAGTATGAACGAACGTAAGACTGCCTGGCCCACATGGGCCACCCCTATTATCAAAGTAGGGGTGGGATGGCATAAAAACATGGCGTATCCGAAATCCGGACTCCTCCCCATGTATCGACAATCTCATGTTCACAATCAGGACTGTTCGGAATCATGAGGCTACCGGTTTAAGACCTTAATTCCAATTTTCATATGAAGGGCCTTATCCGACAAATGGAAAAGCTACTGGATCTACTTACACGTGTTTGTCCGTCAGTTCATGTAATATAATTATAGTTGTCACGTTTTATATCATTATCATAACAATGTTGACTGAAAAAAAAAGTTAGCATCTTATAAGAAAACGGGACTGTAAAAACGTATAATATGTTATCTATCTTTTTTATTATCGCCGCGTCTTACTACCCACTAGGTTTATACGTCTACATACTAAGTACTATAATGGGTTAAGGATGAGGAAAGTAGGATTTAGATTAAGTGCATCCGTACTTGTTTGGAGGGAGGTTGGAAAACCATTTAGGAAAAAGCCCCTGGTAACGTTATTTGACACCACACGTGTAATTTTTATATTTTTTAAATTTGTCAGTATTTTACTATTAGTTTTTGTTTTAAATGAAGTACTTCAAAGTTCGTCCGCAGCATAACGCGCTGTGTTGCCATGCGTGACAAAATAATAATAATAATAATAATATATATCCATTCACAATAAAAAGGAAGGAAGATCGTCTAGCACTGCTTAAAATAATTAAAATAGTGAAATTTGAAAGTAATAACATTTACCTTATTATTAAACATATTTATCCTTCTAAGAAGTTTGTTGAATCTTCTTTGTTTAGTTTCAATGTTGGTCATGGGTTTATTCTAACGCATGCGCAGGACTGTCAAACAAGTGATTGGCGTGTCTCGTAATTATAAAGGAAGAAAATAAATATATGTAAATACTTCCAAACTAGCTTGCATTTCAATTTTGAAAGATAAAATAAAATGTTTAATTCTTTTAAGAAACATTGTTCATATTCATTGACACATATTTTCAATCTTTATATTAAAATTGTATTTTATTTTATATTTATCCTTAGTCCAAAGCTAAAATTTTATCTTTTGTTTTAATGTATAAGTTTTCTATTTGGACTTTGGGAAAAAATTACAACGTTTTTAAATTATGATTCCTGGAACATTTTTGAAGAAGATTGAGGTCTTCTTTCTCGGCGTCTTAAAACACGGAACAAAACCTTTGTTGCTCCCAAATAAATTGGATTTAAAAATTGAAATAGTAGGATATGAAGATATCCATAGAAAGCTGTGTGTTTGGGGAATAACTGGAGATGGTTTATTTCCTTAAATTGTGGAGGAGTTGAAATTAAGAAAAGGAAATATATTTCAGACATGTGTGCTATTTCAACATTGAAATATTTATTGTTGAGATCTAGTAAAATCTTCAACATTATATTATTATATTTTTCCTCTCTCTCACACCAGTCTTCCAGTATAGATTTAAAACTTTACTTCTTCTGGAAACTCAATTAATATTTTATTTTTGGAAAATTATTGATATAACTATTGATCATTGTTTTTTTTTTGTCAACATTTTTTTTTATTATTGATTATTCATTGTTCAAAGATAGATGTAATATAAAATATTTTCTATAAATTTTGTAAGATTGTTTATAATTATATTTACTCGGATAGGTAGGATTGGTATGTGGTAACAATGAAACAATAATAATAATAATACACAAAATACATATTAATGTTTTTTTTATTGTAGTTCAAACTAATACATTCGATTAGTGATTAATTTTTATTTTTATTATTCATGTTTTATTTTAAGTGTTATCCCTTCAACTCTTGTAGAGATTTACAGCACACCATTGTTGTGGGTAGGGTAGTGTAATTATCATTTACATTGCATCATATAGAAAACTTTCTCGAGCACACCCAGTGGTCTCTAGTCTTAAAGAGTCATCGTGCCACTGTCAGATATAGTCGAGCTGAAGGTTTTAATTTTTTTTCTCCTAGTTCCTAGGAGGGAAGTCCGCCAATTACAGTTTAAACACATTATACATAGGCTATATAATTTTAATCGTCTCGACTTTACCGTTAGTTATTTTTATTGGAACCTTCAGTACACCCTGCCGGGATAAAAGTCCTATCTTCCCCTCATTGGAAGACTAGTTTATTGCGAACAAAAGTGATGCCATAGACCATGTGGCCACCTAAGTATATAACCCTTTTTATTCCTTACCAATGGTACACAAAAAGTATATAATAGCAAGTTTGTCCACTTTTAGCTCGTGAACAATAATGATTTGAAATAAGAGAATTACTTTTTATAACCTATAGACTTTTTATACATTTGTTAAAACTGTGCAATAAACCTTTGATTTTCGAATGAACTTAATGCGGATTACTACATGAGATACAATATTTATAAACAATTTAAGCTCCCGAATAATTATTTTGACAATCCTACTATAAAACTGTGGCACATTTTTACTAAGAAATACATGATAGGAACTTCAAAATGTCGTTAAATATATTTTTTAAATAAGAGTTGACCCCTAAAATCCTCGAATATTTATAATCTCTCAAATCCTTAATGATATTTGGAATTCGAAGATTTGAAGCAAAAAAAAAAAGGTAAGATTCGAAATCTACATTTATTATTTGTTTTAAATTTTTAGCGTGAAATATATTTTTTCAAAGATATTATGACAATTACTATTGATATATACCAATATAATTCGAGTACCAATCTAACAATCAGAACCCACACCATCAATTTAGCTCTAATTGTTAACACATTCAGAATCGAAGATAAGAGATTATGGTTTCAAGGATACAATTATGATTAAGATTCTAGAAAAAGTGAATTAAACCCATATATTATTTTTATGTATTAATGCGTCAAAACATATTATCTGTGGTTGTCACTTTTGACCTAATTTAGTATCAATAGTACTTACTCTGTTAAGTTTGGAACCCAAAAGTTTATGGCTTCACTTACAAAGTGTCACCTATATCTATCTTGAGTTAGTTCTATTCAGTCCACCTCATTACACCCTATATATGTATCTTGAGCTAGTTCTATCCTTTCCCCCTCATTACACTATATTTCTATTTAGAGCTAGTTATATTCAATCCACCTAATCACACCATATTTTTATCTTCACCTAGCTATATCCAGTCCACCTCATTACACTATATTTTTATCTTGAGCTAGCTATATTCAGTCCACCTCACTACCCCTATTTTTTTCTTGAGATAGTTCTATTAAGTCCACCTCATTACACCATATTTATTTCATGTAATTTCTAATGGTATCCTTCCATCGGGCTTACCAGTCGATGCCCTGAACACGGCTCAAGATTTTTCCATTCGCGCTGAATGTCCTGCCCACCATATCACGCGAGATTTGATTACCTTAACAACAAATGTCTGGTGATCAGTACAGGGTATGTATTTCATCATTATACAACCTCCTTCGTTCTCCATTGTCTTCATCTCTTCTTAGAACAAACAAACAAACAAACAAAGTACATTTAGTATGGACACGTAAGTTAAAGCGACTACAATGCAACTAAATCTTACTCCACTAATAATAGTAAAAGCGTTCAGCAAGATCTATCAACAGTACAAACTGTCAGTCTTCTGGTTTGTACTCTTGAATCTTGGGATAGAACCAGGGTTCCCTAGACATTTCGGAGCATACACGTCATTGCGAAAGAGGAGAAGATTATTGTGTTGTTGTTTTTTACTTTGATCGACAAGAAAATCTATTTTATAGCAATTATATATATATATATAAATATGCTGACCTATAAGCAGCATGTGTGGACAGGTGAAACGACACCATGTCATGGCATGTTGTGAAATCAGTTGAGTCCGGAGTTGAGCCGGTACGGTAACAAATAGAGCGAGTCCAAAGCGCTTGGAGCCTTTTAAAACAAGCGACACTTGGCCTGAGGGCTCAAAAGGGTAAAAAAAAGGAAGGTGGACAGTAAGGAACTCCAGTAACCCGCACTACCATGTGTGATAGTTGACTCTACTTCTGCTTCTTTGGTTTGAATAACTTAGCTAAAAAAAAAGGTGCGGAAATTACAGTCCTATATTCATAGAAAGATCCTTATCTAACAGCTATAAAAGTTACTAGATCTATGTTAATATATTCATAATCACTTCAGTGACTGAATGGTCCAAATTCTAAAGCATCACTCTAGTGCTAGACTGGCCTACTTAT
This sequence comes from Timema douglasi, assembly GCA_901482245.1. Lineage (NCBI taxonomy): Eukaryota > Metazoa > Arthropoda > Insecta > Phasmatodea > Timematidae > Timema > Timema douglasi. Next base: position 23,084 of record CABEEJ010001486.1, read on the forward strand.
GACGGGAAGATTGGGGTTCGAATCTTGGTCGAGTCTACTAAGGATAATTTTTCATAAATGATTTCCCACTCTCCTTCCATGCAAATCTGCGTGAACTTTCTCTAAAATGCTTCCTTACTGATCCTTACCCTCATTTAAAGTAATTATCATGAATGCATATAACCTGAACAAGTAGTAAGACCTGGTCATACTATATATAATATGTATAATAAATATGTTCATACGTCAAGTTATGTGATCTTAAGCTGTCACTTTTGATATATATTATTAATACCTATGCAATAACTCTAAAAATAGCGGCTTACATTAAAATGCTATCGATGTTGACCACATAAAATATGTTTGTGTTTTCTAAAAGGCCCTTGTACGAAAATTGGACGTTACTTGCACTTTATTATGCTTGAACGTAAGAAACAACAAAAGGCATGGCTGGATTGTTGGTGAGGTGAAAGGGTGTGGCAATTTCACAGCAGCCAGGAGCGAACCCTCTTTGCGAGCACTTGAATGAATGTCGAGATCCTTTAGTATTGGGGGTCAGGGCTCGAAGCCAAAATGAGTGTTGTAAGAGTGTTTTGTCTTCCTAAATAATTTGCTTATCTACTTCCACGGATGTATTTACTCTCTAAATTCTGCTTTATTCATTTATATCTCGTTAGTGTGTTAACATGCTTGAGCCTATATCCTGGATGGGCAGAAAGACGCGTAGCAAAATAAGTATACATGGGGGTCTAAAAGAAGGAATCATCGTACTGAAGAAAAGAGAAGGAAGAAATAAATGATTCCACTCAATCGCATATACTTTCTCATCGAGTGTAATATAGCTTGACAGAATTTTGAAAAATATGTTTTTATTAAACTACCCTCAAGTAGGTTTTCTAAAAAAAATACAAAATCTTTTTAAAGCACAATAAACACTCTTAATATATTTATTTTGAAAGAAATCGTATGGATATGTTCAAAAATCAATTATTTGTTAAGCTACACCTAGATCATTTTTAATTTGTAAAATTTAAAGCTTAGGCCTATTCTTATTTATCATTAAAAATTCCTGATAACAATTTTAAAATAAATCAAAAAAACTATTTTCAAACAATTAAACATCTTATAAAATGTGTCTTAAGTAAACTATATATTAATAAATTACTTATCATGTAAAATATACCAAAAATATTGATTTTTTTTAACTATTTAAAAACATTTACATATTAAAAAAATCAGTCATCATTAGGCTGCGGTACCTACTCTGTGCCCTATCCATCTTCTTCAAACGCTTAAATAAAACCATTTATAGCCTTATTATTAAGGTAGTAATATTTATCATATCCAACTATTGTTATTTTTTAAGCAAGACTTTTCTGAAATATTTCTACGATTTACAAACAATAAAATTACTATTAACTTTTTCATATTTATTTCTAATCAGAAGCTAATTTTTTTAAATGAAAATCCCTTAACGATTGAATAAACCATCTATTTTGCAATAATAGCATTTCAATTTAAAAGAAAAATTAAAATTTAGGGGAAAAAAAAGTCTACAGTTTATCTTTAATAATTTTCTATTTGTATCCAGGTTCTTTTCTACTCCCAAAAGTTAGTATCTTTCTTTGGTTAACAAGATTTTTTTTGTGCCTGTGAAATGCGCCGTCATCATTTTAAGTTTGCTTCCAAGATGACTGTTGAAAGACTATATATAGTTGGTCTTCCATTTATTGACAGTAATCTGAGAGTTTTGAAACTTGCAAGATCAGCTTTAGCGTCTAAAGTTGGGCTTACAGTAGTACCTACGAAATTTGGACGGATGATAATAATTTTGACAACTTTTAGGTGTATTAAGTGACCCTTTTACTTAAAAAAAAACCCAACAAAGTATTGTAATTATTAAAATTCTTGATCTTGAGATTATGATGGACGTAGACGTTTCATGTGTCTGTCCCTCATGCCTCTCTGTCTTCCTGTACCTGTAACGGTTCTATGTACGAGTATTTGTTCAAACTTTATACCTATATGTTATATAGTCATACCTCCAGGAGGAATCGTGATTTCTATTTAGACCACAAGGGCAGATTAATGATGACCAGGTCCCAGATTTTGATAACATGTCTTCATTTTATTATTATTATTTTTGCTTCATCACAGACAATATTCTGTTCATGATCCCCAGGTTTTGGAAACTTTTGTTTTTAGGCCATTTTTAGTTATTATTTGTCATTTTAGATTTTGAGCTCATATTTTCTTGGTTTGCCTCAATTTCGGGTCCTTTTAGGCATTTTTGTATCAGTTTTAGACATATATGATGAATAAGTGTATTTCTAAATACTATCAATATATTATAGTTACATAAATACTTAAAATATATATGTTTTAAACGCAATTGCTGAAATGAGAAGATAGCAGGCAATTAACTTTGTATCCTCTTTGCTTGTATGGTTGGAAAATACACATTCCTATTTGGACACTGCAACTAAGCTTAAAAGGGTTGTGTTGGGAAGGGGTAGCTATTACTTCTGGAAAATATATTTTTAAATTATATTATATTTATTAGAATGTGAGAGATAAGTTTAAGGTTTTTTATTTCTTATTATATATTGATCAGTTTTCATTTGTATTTGTAAAATGCGTGTTTTATTTAGTCTTGTGCATTCATTACAAACATTTGTTTAATTTCATTTTTTAATTCATCGGTCATTCTATAGGTAATTTTGGTTATCATTTTAGTCCATTAAAGTCCGGGCCCTTCTGATGATATATATTTGAAAATTAAAAACTTTTCAAAATCCACAAACAATTTTGTTCAAAATTGATATTTGGGTATCTTAACTGATCGCACTAATGTAACTGATAATTTCCCCACATCCATAAAAGATTCTGCCTTAAAGTATGAGTAAAGAATGACCCTGGGCACGGAAGGACTCCTGGATAGCTTGGTAAAAAGAGCGTTGGCGTACTAAGCCAAAGGTCTTGGGTTCGATACCTGTATCGATTTAAAGGATATCTAATAACGTTTAACTGTTGGATGTTACGTAATTTTAAGAGAATATCCTTCACTTTAAGAGCTTGATATAAGTGTTTTAAATATCATTGTGTAAAATTCAAATTTGTTTGTAAAAGTATATACAGAACAAAGGTAAAGCAATAACATTATTTCCGACTTATATATATGGGCACAAATGTTGGAAACTAGATTATGATACGTTCTAGTGTGTATGTGCTTGGACTAAATCAAAAATATCACTTTTTACACATTCTTCAAAAATAGTGTCGTCATAATATTTTTATTTTGTTAAAGTTGCGATGTGGGTGACTCAAAATTAAACTCTGATGTCTTACAAACACAATTTGTTTAATTCTCCCTTCACATTTTTATTAAATCATCTCTTATAGTCTATTGTCCCAGATCCCTCGCGACAATTTCTCCGACATTCCAGTCAGAATCTTCACACATGTGGGTATCATCATTTCTCTATCGGGGTATACACACGCCCAGAACACGCACAAATTAACTCTACTCATATGAGAAAATAGCTTGGTGCGATTGTGCTAACCGGCTTCCTTTTATGCGGCGGACAGCTTTCTACCAGCACCCATTCGTTTACGTCTGTGTTGTCAGTCTTTCGAACAAAAGGGAAAGTACTTTACAACAGAATAATGACTATACTCAATGCGTTTAAACAAATAAAATAAAGAATGTGATGAATGATTTTGTGATGGTGTTAGGTTTATAACTTCTTAGAGGAGACTTCCGACAAGTGACAGCCCGAAGGGACACACACAAAAAAAAACTCGGCGCATTTTTATTGTTCGCGGAGTGGTTTGGCCTAAGGGGTGGATGGAAAAAACTCTTGAAAGTGAAAAGTTTAGCATAGATGGTTCGAGATAGGTTTGTCATTTTCTAACGCGTAACTTCCGTGCATATGGAAATATGGAAGCCTAGAATAAGACAGGGATTTATTTGTATGTGAAAAAAAAAAGAAAAAAAAGAATACGGCAAATATTATAAACTACAAAAAGAAAAAATTGTAAATATTAAAAATGTTTTCTTCCAAGACTCAAAAGAAATTAAATATTGCTCCAGTGTAGAAATAGAGTATAATTTTATTCACACGGTAGACTAATCAGTTCTTGAATACCTGTCAATGAAGGATGTTTTGGAATTTAATGGCAACTTTTTCTCTTCCTTTAAACGTTTCTTATCTAACGCTGCTATGCTTATGGCAGATATGCAACAACCGTTACGATCCCCACACGAAGAAAATTAAATTATATGTTTCTACTGGAGCAATATTTTATTTATATTGCAAAAAAAAGTCTTGATATGAAGATTTACAAATTTACACCGACCTTTTCTCGCGTCCCTTAGACTGCCATTTTAAAAAGTAAGTCTTGTACATCAATGGCATGACCTGACGCTATTCACTTTTATAAGAAGTGAAATTCTATTCTTATATGCATATACTTAAAGATTCTATAAAAATGGTAATTATCATCTAGAAGACCAGGGGGGGAAAACGGGAATCTTTATTAATAAAAGAGTGGCGAGTCTGCAATAGCTTAAGAGCAAAAAATCTGCTCAAACAGTTTGGCATGGGTAGTCAGTTTACATTTCTTATCAATATGAAAATACAAATTTTCAACAAAGATGAAGGTGACCTGGCGGTCTAGGGGTAAGGTGTCAGACTTCTATGCCGGCGGCGGGGGTTCAATCCTCGGTCCCGGCAAAGATTTATCTGATTACCAAACCCTTCCTTCACCTATGACAAGACATCTTGTGAATGTGGGGAATGCCAGGCCTCCACTGTGGTTCGGATTCCACGTTAAACTGTAGGTCCTTTATTTCATCTCGCAATCACCCTACCATTACATATTAGCGTAAATGCGTATAACCCGAACGGGTAGTAATACGCGGTGCTAATAATAATAATAATAAATTCAAATGGTCTAACTCAATTCCACTGTTTACTAAACTATAATATAGAATAGTGTTACGACGTCTGGTTTGAGCTGTGTTACTTACCAAAACTATGAACCGTGGAGCGAGTCGGGCTCTAAATGACACCTTTTGTTTTGTCTTTACAGATAAGTTCAAAGATGGCTGTTTGTCAACCCGTGATATATACACGTAAGTACATTAAATTAGTTTAGTTTATTTCATTTTATCACCTAAAAGCAGGTTGACTCCATTTATTTTGTACTTCCCCTCATTCTTGAATATTTACATTTAATTACACTAATGGGGTAGGAATAAATAAAGTCGAATGAAGATGAAACATTTGCTTGATAATTAATTTAGGGAAAATAAACCTCTGTATACTCATTTAATTATTCAACACCCCAAACATATCGTTACCGACAGGTGACAAACTATACTAGACTACTTTGATGCTTATTCCACATGTCCACCAAATTAGATGAATTGATTTAACTTATATTGAATGAAGTTTAAGAATCAAATAGCCAAAACTATTATTGATGTTTTTAGTGAGGATTATTCCACATATATATATATATCATATTCTGAAAACATAAATATTAAAAGCATAAATAATTGCTTTGGCTATTTTATTCTTAAATATGCAATCCCTTAAAATTAAAATAATTGTACAAGTAGCAGCATAAAGCCAACTATCGAGTCGAGGGTGGCTGCGTTATCTGATAGCTCGTAATCTTGATAAAATATCACACATTTGTAGCCAACGATTTCCGAACGTCCATTATAGACTCTGCCTTAAAATATGAGTGAAGTATGACCCTGTGCACGAGATGATTCCTGGGTAGCTCAGTAGTTATAACATTGGCGTACTAAGTCTAATGTCCCGGGTTCGATTCAAGTGCCCAGGTGTCATTTTTCAATTTTAGGAAATTAAATGAATTTCATTTACTTTTTTTATGATGTTCTTTGTAATTTAATCTAAGGTTCTATTGAGTCATGTCAAAAATTCCTTCATTCGGATCCAGCCTTTTCTAAAGAGAATCAATTATTAAACCCATGTTCGTTTATCTATACAGTAGGCATAGTAGTTATTATTTCCAGGTTTGAAGTTTTTTGAAAGTTCTCTTCATAATCTATGTTAAATTAGTTTGTAGGGCGTTTAGTCATATATTTTTGTATTTAAATTTGCACATTAACTCCCTTGTTTCTACAAACTATTCGTATTGGTACATTAAAAAAAGAGCTATAATAGAATTGATCGATGTGTTAGTGATGAAGAAGGTAGCTTCAAAGAAATACACCAACACCATAATATAAAGATGTCGATAAATTATAGTGGACAGCACATGTGAAAAAATAAATCTTTAGTTAACGAGGCCGAGATTAGAACTCGCACCTCCCACTCGACCACTAATGTTCTTCTCACTAAAAAGTGAACCCAGAACTTTCATATTAGCTTACAAATGAATACAATTTATCGCATATATCAAGTATTTGGCAGCAATAAAAAAACTATAAAGTCAGTAAATTGGTTTATAGAAAGGAAACCTGAATAAGAAAGGAGAGTCAGTTTCCGTAAAATATAATATATCAAAGTGTAACAGTTATATTAACTTTCTCTTTCTGTGTGTTCGATATAGCGGGCAAGTGATTTAAAGGATCAAAGACCTCAGGGCATTTATAACCAAATTATGGCACGTGGGCCACACCAGACACTTCGAGCCGTGAAATGCTCACGAACATTCCAACAGTAGTCATTTGTTTTGTATATACATATATTTAATTAGTTTTTACTTCGCATCCCCGCGTGAGATATTCACATTGATTTAATTTAATGGGATAGGGAGGAGGAAAGTAAAATCTAAAAGAAATATAACTGAATTGGTGGGAAGGTAAAGTGGGAAACCATTTAGGAAAATCCATCCTTAATACATCTGACCGGAATTTGAACTTTGACCACCTCGTCACAGACAAACATACATGCTTGGAATTTAATCCGCGTGCCTACCGATTGCAACCCTATGGAAAATATAATATGACGATATTCTATATGAATGTACTAAAACATCTGATAACCAAAATAAAGGGGGTTGGAACCGTTTCGGATAGGCACATTTTTGGATATGATATTAAAAAACCCTCTTAAAAGATTAAAAGGTAAAAAAATTATAAATTAGATAACATACTTAGTTACAGAAAAGTACTTACAGTATTTAAGTTATTGGTTATTCAATATAACAAAGTTAAATACCAAACTAAAATTATCATTTATTCTTGAAAAATAAATGGTACGGAACTCCGCACGGACTTTTTCGCTTCATTGTCTAAAAATGGAGATATTTACTCAAAACTCGTAATATATGTGGATCGAAATTATATACACAATCGCAAATTTGAGCACAAATTACGCTATACTTACGTAAAACTATTTTGATACTTGGTTTAAAATTTTACAATACTATTTTTAAAATATTAAAGTCCTCATTGGTATATTTGTACCAAATAAAAAGATCAATATTGGGTTCACAAGGGTCAACACTTTGTATTGCAGTTTCACCTTCTGTTTAAAAATTTTGAAATTGTATTAGGGGTTGCACATCTTCAGTTCATTGAATTGTTATTAAATTCCTCAATTATAAATTTTGACCAATTAAAAAAGGTAAATATTGATCATAAACTCTAAAATGATAGAAATAGATTATTGCTTTACAAACATTTCCTCTAAGAGGTTATTATTATTATTAGCACCGCGTCTTACTACCCGTTCGGGTTATACGCACTTACGCTAATGTGTAATGGTAGGGTGATTGTGAGATTAAATTAAGGACCTACAGTTTAACGTGGAATCCGAACCACGGTGGAGGCCTGGCATTCCCCACATTCTATAAGAGGTTAAAGGAAAAATAACATCAACGTTTTGGGAGACTTACTAGAGAATTACTACGTTAAAACTTAAGTAGTATCTCTCTACGACTAAAGCTCACAAAATTGTATCAATATATTTGCCAATATCTCAGAAACAATTGGTTTTATAAAACTTTATTTCAAATGAAGGTTTTTTATTTACAATATTTCTAAAATTTGTGATGATAATTTGTTTAGTATCTCAAATAGTTGCGTAGATTTGGAATTTTCCGCTTCAGTAAAGTACTCTAAAATTCAGTTTCATAGGAAAATGAAAATAGCCCTTTTGTTTCTAATTTTAATTAAAGCCTATATACTAATTTTAATTAAAATCATTAAAGCCCATTTTGAGAAAATCCATTTTTCCTCTTTTAGTGCTTTAGTAAACTACTCTTAATTTTAAGGTTGGACATACAAAGAGACGGCTTTACAAACACAACTTTTTAGGGTTTGAGGGCTCATTAAACGTTGACATCCATCAAGATCTCGGGCTAGATTTTTTTACATTCACAATACTTGAACTTTAATGTTAGAAAAGTTAAAAAATATTTACAGACTGGTCCAGAAAGTATTGAAACTTTCATAATGCAGTATCATTATTTATTTAACTCTCATATATTAACTAATATTCTCAAAATAACAATAAAAGCTGGGAGATTTAATTCGATTTTTTAAATTTCCGTAGAATAACCACAATTCTATGTGGGGAGGTCAGGGTATTACCCCAGTAAGGTGTATTGAGGGTGGTTTATCCTAAATAGTTTTACACTCTTCTTCCAAACGTATACGAACACACTTTCTCTAAATTCAACCTTCCTAATCCCTAGTAAATTAATGTAATTAGTAGATAGACGTGTAACCCATATGGATATTAAAACTTGATGCTAAAAAAAACTGTTGATACTAACGCGTATAGAAAATTAAACTGGAGCAATATCATCTGTCACTGCTTTAATGTGTCTCGTCTAGTTCCCTCTAAATGCGATGAATACAAACACATTTTTTACGGTAAACATTGACAACTTTTTAGTCTTTTATTAGTGTGTCAACGTCACTCCCTGTGAGCCAGTTTCATAGTCAAATTTAATACGCCTCAAGTGCGGTGCTACACTAAGTACATGACGACACCTACCTAAACCAGAATGGAATGGGACAGTTTCCTATGAGGGAACGGCCCATTCCATTCTGGTTTAGGTAGGTGTCGTCATGTACTTAGTGTAGCGCCGCACTTGAGGCGTACTAAATTTGACTATGAAACTGGCCCTGTGACTTGATCTCAAAAGTAATTGTGAAGGACCCACTTCGGTGGCCGTATGGTCCAAGGTGCTACTCTCACAGTAAAATAGATTGCCGATGATGGAGAGATCGTGGTTTGGATCTTAGTTGGGTGTACTGAGGGTAGTTTATCCAAAATGGGCTTCCACTCTCCCTCCACACAAATTTGAATACACTTCATATAAATATAACCTTCCTCATTCCTAAGACCACTAGTTTAATGAGTACTTAAGCGTATTGCCCGAACTCCTAGTAAGACGCGGTGCTAAAAAAAAACCAGTGAGTGAAATATTGGTCTAAGAGTTAGCGCTTCGCTCACCAGAAGGCGACAGCTGTACACTCTGTGTTACGAAAGCTGCGACTGAGACTGACAACATACCTGAAGGGGATATAGTCACCGGGAATGCAGCCAGTAGCAGCTCCAATAATGGATTTCATAACCTTTGCTCTCATGGTTCAATAAACAATATTTTTTACAGAGCCGCTACTATTCAGATCCAGCAAGAGATATATATGCTCGTAAATACAGTGCTGCACTTACAAATGTAGGCCTACAACCCCTTTGTAACTATTTTGGACTAGTTTTATCCATTCACTCCCTTCATTGGCCAAATTTTTGATGATCAACTACTGAGGGTGGTGTTTCATATATGGTATCCCAATCTTTTTTCACGCGAATTCGGGTATATTACCTCTAAAATGCTTCCTTACTCATTTTTATTCCAATAGAGTAATTTATCATATATGCAAATAGTAAGATGCAATGCTAAAAATAAAAATGTTTATGTATCACTTAGAGAGACACTATATCAGAATGTAGTTCCTCAAATAAACTAATAATATATAGATCTAATGTATAATGCTGTGATATATTTTAATATTATCTCCTCATCAGCGTCTAGACCTTCCTATTGATCTCTTCCCATCAGGTTTGCCAGACTATACCTTGAACACGGTTTTAGTTTTGTCCTTCACACCGAAGCCTGTGAAATTTGATTACCTTAACAAAGTCTTGTGATAATTACAAGACAGGTAGCCTCCTCCATACTCCATTCTTCATCCAGCAAGATAACTCGACTGTGAAATAATTTTGATCTGGCAAGATACAGAACAGTAATTATGAGAGAACTCGGCCATTAGGAATGTGACAGTCAAAATGAAAATCATATAGACTAATAACTCTTTTAGTAAATATTTTAACGTTTATGAAAATAGCAGTTTGACCCGTTCTTTACAAAGTTAAAAAGCACCAAACTATATCATATTGAAACGTACAACATTCGACTATCGACCATTTGATATTTCCTCGTTGTATGATCCAGAGCTAACAATGGCAATCAAGAGTCCATCATGGTAGTCAATGTTTGTTTTATTTAATAAAACGACACTAAGAAAAAACAACACTTTTTATCTTGCATAAAAATAATAAACTTTATGGCGTTACTATGATAGCACATAGCAATAGAAAGCGTGTTTGATAATGAAACAAAGAGAATATTTATTTAAAATACACAACACCCCCTCTAAAACACGTGTTAAAATATTATACTAATGTTCCACACTCCAATTCCTTGTACACCCTCATGATGGCTCGATCCGAACAGAGCTTTGGTAAGGACATCAGCTATCATCTCATTCGTCGGAATGTAGGCCTACTTAACGTTGATAACCAATTTCTTTTAACTTACCTCCCACGTCATGGCAGATCCTAACACTTGAAAAATATTGTAGCCTCTAATGATCGCCGGTCGTCATCCCCGCCAGTCTACGCCTACATATCCAATCACTTGTAAACTAGTCTATGGTATTTCGTACCTTCCAGGTATCGCAGGACACGTTTTGCTGCAATCCTGTGTACTATCCCAGGGTTTCGGTTATGCGGGATTAAGGAACTCACTGCATACGCAATGTCAGGTCTTTTCGATACTGCGCGGTACATCAGAGAACCAACGAGTTTCTGGTATTAAACATCCCTCATTTTCTCTTCTTGTGTAGACGGCTCCATGGCTTTGAATAACTTACTGTTTCTATCTGATGGAGTGTTCACTGGTTTGCAGTCATGCATACCGAATTTTTTGAGAACATTATCTATATATGGTATCTGTAACAAAGTGACCGACTTTGAATTCTCATCTTTTTTGAATTCAATTCCAAGATAGTAGTGCAGTTTTCCTATGTTCTTCATCTGAAAGTTTTGAGATAAATCATCTCTTAATCTTGTGTAAGATTCTTTGCTGTTTATCGCGATGATTAAATCATCTACATAGTCACCCATGATCAGAGTAACACAAACATCATTCTTATATTATACATATTTGTCACTATTTAATTGTTTTAACTCAAAGGTATTTAGTCTTTCTTGCAATTTTTTTAAACCATTGACAGCCTGACTGCTTCAGTCCATATATAACCTTTTCAAGCAAACAAATTAGATGTTCCATTACAGGGATACTGAAACCATCTGCCTACTCCATACAAATCTTCTCATCAAGATCTCAGTTTGTATAGGCCATTGCAAAATAAAATTGGTACAAAGTAAGTCCCAAATCTGCTGCTAAAGCAGCAATTAATCTTATTGAGATAATTCAAGCACCTGGTGAAAAAGTTTCGTGTAAATCGATATCAGGACGCTGTTTATAACCCTTCGCTACCACTCTAGTTTTGTGGTGTTCGACTTTACCATCTGGTTCTTAATTTGTCCTGGGTACCCATATACATCCAATGACAGTTTATTTTAGGAAGTGGTTTCAATGCCCAGGCCTTGCCTTGTTTCAAAGCGTTAAACTCAAATTCCATCGCTTTCTGCTATTCTGCTAAATATGGTCCTTCTAAGGCTTCTTATAATGACGGATTTACCGCCTCTTCGAACGCCAAGCTCGAACTTTCAGGATTTTGCTCTACCAAATTAAATAATTTTGCTGACCTCCCGGTTTGCCAGTTTTAATCAATTTAGGTCAACCAGCCCCCCTCTTATTCATAGTCACTGTGCAGTCTTGGCTTGGGGTTTCTGAAAGAATTTCCCTTGACTTAGTTGATTGGAGGTTACTCTCACTGACCTCAGGATCAGGATTAATGAGGTTACTTTTTTTTAGTTTATCTAAATGTTCATCAAATTCTTCAAATATATTGTATTTCGCACTGTTATCAACATAGAAGTAAACAGGTTCAAAGCTCGCAAATTCCTTATGTTCATTCAAAATTTCAACCGTTTTGAAATTCTCTAAAAATCTAACATCTCGACTTCTCACTATTTTCCTTTTTTCTGTATCCCAAATTCGGTATGCCTTTGATTATGTGGAGTATCCTACAAAAATACCTGATTTGGATCTTGGATCAAACTTTCCTTTATTCGAATCTTTATTAAGCATTATAAGATTTTCAACTAAAAGTCGTAAAACGTCCTATTTTTTGTTTCAAACCAAACCAAATTTCATATGGTGTTTGATCTTCCAGGTTATTTTGATGGAAATCTGTTCCTGATGTAGCAGCTGTGAAAATCGCTTCCGCCCAACAAATCTTTGGTAAACCAGACTCTAGTATTATCCATTGCGCCATCCCCGCCAGTGTGAGATTCATGCGCTCGGCTTTGCGATTCTGTTCTGGGGTTTCTGCTACCCTGTATTCTCGTCTTATACCCGCGATACGCATCTATTCTGTGAAATCTTTTCCGCAGTACTCCAGACCATTGTCCGCAAAGTTTGAATTTCCCTTTCATGGCAATTTTCTGCTGACGCTTTGAAAGTTTCGAAAGCCTTTTTCACATCACTTTTGTTTTCCATAAAATACATTTCTACCTAATTAGATTTATAATCGATGAACGTTGTGAAATAAGAAGCTTTGCCCTAAGACTTTACTCTCATGGGACCACAAAAGTTTGAGTGCACTAATTCAATTAATCTTTCATTCTTAGACTAGGACATTTTTAGAAAAGGCGTAGCAACTTGCTTTCCTAAAATGCAAGTTTCACAAATTGATAATGGTTTCTGACTAACCATCTTTTTCTGAACAAGTTTACGAAAGTCATGTTCATTTAAACGCCCATACTTCCTGTGCCACTCTTAAAGTTCACTAAGGTTGTTCGTTGCACTAACATTAATTATTGTGACGTGTTAATTAATTTTTAACACGTAAACGCAATGAAGTTCTATAAAATGTTAGAAGTATTACAAACAGATCTAATAAGTTCTAATAATGTGTGGCAGATATAGACTAACTGTGATATCACAAGTAGGAGACGCCCAATTCTCATCAAAATTGCCCCAGAGAACGAGACAACTCCTGGTGATTACCACCCCCTCTTCGAACTTGGAGAAAACCTTGCCAAATTAGTCCCACTTGTATAAATGGGCCTACCCGCGGTTCACGTCTATCGATTCTATTGTAACCACACGTCGTAGGAACTGCTGGAAAATATTCACGAGCATCTGCTAGGATGACGCACTGAAGACTGCGATGGCTGAGGCGTCTGTGTCACCTCCTTGGGCAGAGCAAGCTACGGTGGATACTATAAGTATTTAGGAATGTCGTAATATTTTGTTGAACCTTGAGATCTATTATTACAAGTACTTATGACTTAGTTTTTGGTATGTCAGTTCTTATAACTTGTTTATCTATGTCCTTAAGACATTGTTTACTGTGTTGAGCTTTGAGCTCTATTATTCCAAGTCCTTATGACTTATTGTTTGGTATGTCAGTTCTACTGACTTGTTTCTCTATGCCCTTAAGGCATTGTTTATTTTGTTGCCTTGAGCTCTATTGTTTAATGTTCATAAGGCTTTGTTGTTGTATGCCAGTACTACTGACTTTCTTCCCTATGTCCCTATGGCATAGTTTATAGCTTTATGCACTGCCTTTCTATGTCTACTAGGCTTATTCGCAAATATTAGGGCCATCATCAGACTCCTTAGACTATATGATCATGCTGTGGATAGTTTAAAGACTAGATTATAATTATGTATGACACCAGGTTATCTATTGCTATGTTCCACGACTCAATTGGGTCCGTAACTGACACTTGACTCTGATGTGTCTAACTGTGTCAACCGTTTTCACTAAGCATTCAGCATATTACAACGTACTTGTAACATACACTCAAAATACCAGCAACAGTGAAAAGTTTGCTACAAAAAATAAAGAGTTTAGCACCAGGTATCTTTAATCGTTCTACTATCAAAGATACCAAGCCCACGTGTCCTTAATATTAGAAAAGTTGAGCATTCAATAAATAACGTCGAGGAAGATAGGGTAGTGCTAACATAATTGCAAAACAAAGAGAATATAATGAAAATTGGCCTCACGGCTCATTTAATTTCAGTTGCTATAATAAACTTTAGGGATAGCAACCATCTCGCAAGATTAGACAGAATTCAATGTACAAAACTTGAAGTAATATTTCCATTAATATTTATGTCTTCCAAAAAATATTCAAAATTAGCGACCGAGTCACATTTAACAATATTTAAATTAGTTTTTATTACATAAATTGAGGATATAAGCTCGTATCTAGCGCTTCAGATAATCTCACTCGTAATACTAAAGTATCCCCTAATAATATTTAATATAAAACTCTGATCTAAAGCATTCCCCAAAAACATAAAATATAAAACCATGATCAAAAGTATTCCCCAATCACATTTAATATATAAAAAAAAAATAACAAAAATTATCATAATTAAAGCACGGACTTATTTGAAAATATCTTGTATATAATGTGACTTAGTTTGAACCATAGTGCCCAATTATCAAATATAACAACTTTGATCGAAAAAGTAACTATCCAAAATCGGATGCAAAAGTTTTAAGACCATAAAAATGGTATAATCCCCAACAAATGTGAATATACACTAAATTCCATCACACAAAATATAAATCTGGATACGGATATCCCAACATTACCCAATAATATCCCTATATAGTTATAGCTAACTTTTAACCCAAGCCTAGTTTCACAAGAAAAAATATAAAAACAAACATCTCCAGAATAAAGATAACTTACATTTAGGTAAGTGCCTGACTGCTATTGGCATCAAAGAGTGATTGCTTCATACTGGGTACATGCTTATATTCAATTTAACCCAGTGGGTAAAATTTGGGAGGGAAGCATTTCAAGTCAAATTATGTCATATTCAGCTAGTTAGTGCTTTGTTCTCTCATCGACGCCTACGCACAACATCGATAGGCTGACTATACGGGGGTAGGGAAACACACGTGATGGCACAGAGCACCTCTTTTTTCCATGTTTTAGCGCCCACCACTCAGGGAAAGCGAGCCGGATTACATAGCACTCCGCGGTTTCAATGTTGTTTTTCTCGTCTAATGTGGATGGCGACCAGTGATGTGTGTGCTGTGTGTGGAAAATCCAAACACGGCGCTGGTCTCTCGGTAAAATGGGGTAAGTGTGTATGCACTTTTGTAGGTGGTTGAGGTTAGGTGGCGAAGATGTTTGTAGCCTCGGTACATGGTACTGGCAGGTGGTGCGTAACCTGTGGAAGTGCTACTTGTCCTTAGTAGCAGCCCGCGGGGTTTTGTCTTTTGTGTATGGTCCCCTTGTGGGGCCTTTAGCATAAGTTGAAAATGATCACTATTTTATCTAGTAATATTGTCCCCTTAGTAGGATTACAGAATAAATATACTCTTGATTGCTCAGGCAGTACTAATCAGGAAGAGTTTGGCCATATTATCTGTAGCATCAAGTTTTCTGGTAGTTCGCCTAGTACTAGGGGCTTACTTTTATCCGTTCACATTATTATTTCTAAACAATGGATGGTTCGATTGGTTTATATTTGTGAAACTCTGTACTTCCTATCGACCTTTGAATAATAAACTGATTTGTTAAACCTGTAAAATATTCTCATTCATTGTTCCTTGTAATCAACATTTGTAAGTACAGCAAATGTTGTATTATATTTGCTGAGTTTACATTTGGCACGTAAGGTTCGATAAAACACAATTTTTTGCATGTATGGGCAGTCACCAACACTTGACAATTTGTATCTACAACTTCAGCACTATATTCTTTGAAACACACACTTCGTTCTCTTTGATCGCTTTTTGAAATAGAAAATAAATTTGTCTCAAGTGTGGGTACAAAAAGTGTGTTTTCTAACCTCAAATTTATTATTTGTTTTTTTACATTCAAAACGTTCATTACTGCAGTTACAATTCCCTTTATTGTCGGTCGTGCTGTCGTTCGAACCTTCTGATTTACGGTTGTCGTGAGTTCCGACAAACTACTCTTGCCGCGGCACATATGTGTTGTTGCTCTACTGTCGATGCACCACAAGTCATCGCTTCGAGTCGGCTGCGCGCGGAGAGCGCTCTCTGACAACAAAGTAACAAGCTCTTCTGCAACTGCACGAATTTACTCCGATGCCATTGAAACTTGCTTTTCATTTGATATTTTGTCCAGCAATCAGCTGCCTTGTTTCAGGGTTTTTACAATAGTTGAATTTATATGATCTCTTTAATGTTTTGAAATTTTAATTTTTCACACAACCCTGGCCTTGGTTTTGACAATTTTTGGCATTTTGATGTTTATGGTTCATATCTGATGACTTGTTTTTATTTACATTTCATCCTCCATAAGATTTTACATACAAAGCACCCACGCCCTCTGAGTAAGTTTTCTTTTCCTTTCTTGTACTATACTCTTTGAGAAGTTTTATTTTCAACAAATCTGTATCCGGAAGTTCATCTCTAGCTTCAATTGCGCAACGAAAATTATCGTAGCTATCTGGCACACTATACATTAACACTATACTTAATAACTCTTCAGAGATGCGAAAGTACATTTTAATGAGTTTATCAACCGTGTTGAGAAAGTTTGTCAGGTGATCTGCCATGTCCCCCCTTCACTACGCCCCTCTACCCCCGTGAATTTTTGAGAACAAAATCTTTTTCCAGAAGAGTTGCCTTCCTAACGGGCCTCTTCGACTGATAAACTAGTTTAAGATTTTGCCATACCTCATGAGATGTTTCGCAATGTCTTATGTGACAAAGCTCTGCAGGACTCACAGCCAAGACAATGGTGGCTTTAGCTTTACGATCGGCCTTGTCACACGCGACCGTGAGCGTGGCACTTTGCGAAATGGTTGCCGCATCGGCACTCTCTTTTGTAGCCGGCCTGATAATATTTACATCGACGTATTACTAGTGGTCATTCTTTATAAGGATTACGTCCATTGGTTGTCTCCCTGTGTCGTAATTGTCTTTCCCTAATCTCTCGATGTGTATTGAGAATCTGGATGCCATCTTAATTTTTTGGAAAACTTTGTGATTTCAGGTGTCAAACAAGTGTTTAACATTATCTCACTTCTGATCACCCTATCGCCTTAAACACACAGATAATTTATTTTACTATGCAACATAAACGTTGTTACAGCACCCTGGGCCCATAACCTTTCGGGTTTATTGTTGGTTTCATTTATTAAAACAAAATTATGAAAAAACAACACTTTTTATCTCGCATGAAAATAACAAACATTATGGCTTTGTTATAATAACGCAGAGCAATATAACGCGTGTTGGATAATGAAACAAAGATAACGTTTATTTACAATACACAACAGTTAGTAAATTAAAATAATTTTAAATATTTTTGCTACAAAATATTACTTTGTCCACAAACTGAGTTTAAAAATACAATACATTATAGAATCAATACTCACTCAAGTACGATCATAAAATAAGATAAACAAACTATTAGACTTTGTTAAAAAATTTGTTGGAAAAATAGCATCACAGTTGAGCAAAGAACATAAATAAATAATATACTCTACTACATAAACATGTAATATGCACAATAATTTCCTAAGAATATCACGGTTCACCGAGCTATGTCGCCAGAATTGGTTTATTTAAATTGTATGTCACAGATATATAAGCTCTAATCTATCCTCGGAGTCTCATAGGTTTGTTATCGCAACTATAATGGAGGTCTTTTAAGATAATATTTTGTTTGTGTATTAGTTTATTTTATTTTTTATTTCACCTGTCCAAACAAAATTCAATTTTTTATCAACCTGAGAAATCCTTTTATATACTAGCCATTTCTCTGCCCCTATTTTAAATTCTAAAATTCCAGCACTTATGGTTGTTGTGGGGTGGTCTTTATACAAATTATGCAAATAGTAGTTTTCTATATTAGCTGTATCAATTTATAGCTCTTTCATTTTGCGGGCTTTAATTTTGAAATACGATATGTTCAGGCGTCATTCGGTTCTCATAAAAGGTTTATTGACTTACATGACAAACATCTATTTTATTTATCAGTGAAAAGAGAATTGACGTATTAAGCCAAAGGTCCCGTGTTTGATTCCGGTGTCTGTCATTTTTCAATTTTCATGATAAAAATTATTATATCGAAGTACACTTTCGCTCAAAACCCGTGCACCATGGCTGAGTGTACTAAGGTTGTTTGTAAAAGTTTTTTTTTAAATTGTTTCTTTAAATATTATTATAAAGACCGCGATGACGTAATTCATCGTAATTCTACTAACAAAAATATAATGTACTAATATGCGGCAGTAGGGCCCTGATTTGTATGACATGTCGTGTAGTTTTTGGTACATTACTGAAAGTGCTCATGTGTATTTAAATAATTCTGTTCTTGATCTCCCAGATTGTAGAAACTATTTTTCATGGGCCATTTTTGCTCATTTCTTTCATTTCAGATTTCTAGAAGATATTTTCTGGTTTTCCATTTTTTTTGCTATTTTTTAATTCTTGATTAATTTTTGATAAAGGTTTAGGTTCTTAATTTGAATAAGAGAATTTTTAAATGATATCGATGTTTTATAAATACATAAATATTAAAACATATCCTTTTTTAATCAGATGGTTGCCGTAATAAAAAGATAATGTTGTTAATGAACTGATATGCTTGTATGTTTGTAAAATACACATTCCTGGTGAGACGCTGTCACTAAGCTAGAGAGGGTTGCGTTGGAAAGGGGTAGCTAATACTTCTAAAGCACACATTTTTAAGTCCTTGTAATATTTATGAGTTAGTAAGAGTATAGTTGTTAAAGGATTTGTATTGCATGTAGATTTTTTAATTCTCATTTGTAATGTCCGTGTTGGACATTCAATATGAGTTTTTGTTAAAAAAAACTGATATAGTGTCAACTTGAAGTTAAAAAAAAAAATCTTAGATCATTGTTTTGATCATCAAAGTCCCAAACCTGTTTTTAGGGTCTTAAATTGGTTTCAATTCAACAATTTTTATCTCCACGTCTTACTATCCGTTCAGGATATACGCCTAACGTACTAATTAATATAACAACTTAGGGATGAGGAAGGTTGAATCTAAAGGAAGTGTACCCGTGTTTGCGTGGTGGAAGAGAAAGAAACCATCTAGGAAAAATTATCCTGACACCCAACCGGGTTCGAACCCTGATCTCCCAGTCATCAACACTCTTGTCTATTGCGATAGTGACGCCTTGGACCATGTAACCACCGAAATGGGCAATTTATAAAAAAATCAAATGAGAAGATGTAGCTGCTCTGGTGAAGCATACACTAGTAAGACTTTATATAGAACAAAGAGCCAATTTAAGAACTTATCCTGATCCGAAACTATGTGGAAGGTACTAGGGGAATAGAGGTAAATTAACATTACACACATCTTTGAGGAAAATAGCCTATATATGTAAATGCCCAGTAGGATCCTAGCCAATACGTTAAAATATATTTTATATGACTGACACCTCTTTTAATATTAATATTAAGTGAATTGGAGAGGCCTTATGATTGTCTAACGGATATCAGTACTTAGTTTGAGTTAGCATGGGACTTTCCCCCCCTTTTCACATCCACGCTTTATGTCTTTATCACCTTCACTCCTCCTCAAACATTGGATTGTTTTACGACTGCTTGCATATCCCAAACAAGCTCAAACCATCTCTTTTCAAACACCAATTATATGATTTCACACTAGTCATTTTGATGACAGATGCAGTTTAATTATTCTTTCTTTGAATCTAGGTTAGTCTAGAAAAAAACCTGAAATTTCTTATAATTAACTGAAAAATACAGAAATTAGTATAGTGAGCGAATATATACAAATTTTAACATGTATTAAATGTATTTGCTTACATAATTACTTACACACTTCTTTACATTCACATAAATACACATACCGTATGCAGTTTACAAACTCTAATAGAAATACAATTTATACATCTGCATACATAATTAATTTATAAATATAATTAAAAAAACGATTATGATGGATCAAAAGTGTACCTATTTTTACCAATATATATACACAAATCCACAATTATTTCTTGAAAATATTTTATATTTCAGCTGGGACATTAGATGAACACATCAGATTATAATGTTTTCGTTCAGAAAAAACCACACTTTTTTTTCCTATATATTCTGTTAAAAAAGGGGACACGCATTTTCTGTCATCTTTTTAGGTATACTAAAATAAATATTTTTAGAGAATAATTTCAGAAAACTAAAATATTAATTTTGTCAACAAATAATTAATTTAAATCAGCTTTTTCTGTGTAATAGATTATTAGTGGCTATAGCTTAATTTTGTGTTACATAGGCCTAAACAACCATACATTTTATTTGTTATATTCTTTATAAGGCGTTGTAACTAAATATAATAACATCTATTAAAACTAATGGATTTTAATATATTTAAATATTAGTTTAGTAAAACTTTAGACTTACGTGATAAAGTATGTCTTCATGTTTACAAAATCAAAAAATAGGTAAAACTTTTTATATATTCTGATTTATAATTATTTGAGAAAGCATTAATAATGAATTTTGTAAAAAAAAACTAATAAGGCTTACTATTAATAGTGGAATAATTATTATATATATTTTGTATTTACAAATATAATTAAAAAAAGATGTTTCTTTTTGTGGATTGAAGAAGGTGAATCAGACTTATATTTTTACTGGAGAGCGGGGGTGACCTGACGGTCCAGGGGTAAGGTGTCAGACTTCTGTGCTTGAGGTCTGGGTTCAATCCTCGGTCCCGGAACAGACTTATCTGATTGCCAAACCCTTTCTCCATCTCTGATAAGACGTGTATTAATCTCAACTTGTGAATGAGTGGAGTGCCAGGCCTCTACCGTGGTTCGGATCCCACGTTAAACTGTAGGTCCTCCATTTAATCTCACAATCAACCTACCATTACACGTTAGCATAAGTGCGTACAATCTGAACGGGTAGTAAGTAATAGTAATAGTGGAGAGGTCATACTACACAAAAGCAGCACTTCTATTTTATTTATTACAATTAAATTATTAAATTAACATGTTTTTATATACATGAATTATATATGGAAATACTTAGGCTATAAATCAACTTTATCAAGGACATAACACTTAACAATATTAATAAACTATTCTTAGACATAAATTATTATACAATTATTATGCATATATGAAGCCAAACAATTAATCAAAAATAAAAACCAGAATAAGACCTGGACTACCGCCCCTGAGTTCTAGTGTTCAAAGTTCCTGGCCACATATCCAGAGGTCCTGGTTTGATCCTTGGAGTTTCACATTTTATATGAAGCAATGGCCCTGGAACGGGGTCAACTCAGACTCGTAAGGACATACGAGGAACTACTTGGATAAAAAGTAGTGACTACGGTCTAGAAAACAGAGATTAAAAGCCGTAGAGTAAGTTGTGCTGACCACATGACACCCTCTATTAGCTTAAGTTGGCACTATTCTCCCCACCAGATAGTGGTTGTCGATTGCAGACTGACACCACGGGTTATTTAAAACAGTACTCGGCCTCTTTAATTTATATAGAAGAAGATTAACCCAATATGTTTAGGTGGTGACGATCTAAAGCTAGCTCTAAAATAAAAGATCGGATATTAGTTCTTAATTTTAAAATGTCAATAGTTTGTTAGGCTATATTTATTGGTGTCGTTGTCTGATCGTTCCAATGAATATGTTGTTTCTTTTTTTCACACGATGTATTCTTTACTCCTTGTCAGGAACCAAACGTCCATAGGCTCGGATTTGCCCTTCATCGTCACTGGACCTCGGTACTCGAAATTGAAAAGAGGATCAGCGTTACAACCTTTATTCAGATACCTGGAACAAATAGTTATTAAGAGTTACACAATTAAAGCATTTAAATACTCTTCTTTTTACTACTATTTTACCAGTGTTGTTTTTAGATCAATATTTTTACCTCGACACGTCTGGGTTATGAATATTTTAATTGCACTAAAGGAAAAGCAAGAGAAATAAATGATTGATAGTAATTGTGGTCCAATTTTAGTTTTAAAGGAGATTTGGGAACCACTGATGAAAAAAACCACCTAGAGCACATTTTATCCAGCCGGAATTTGAATCCCAACCTAACTGTCATCAGCAAACTAAATTGGATAAGCCTGACAATTTGTCCACGCAACAATGCAGTTATTTACTTAATATCTGCAGGCACTATCACATACTATATAAGACAGTTACTTACATCGTTTAAAACATTTAAACGCGATGAATACACAATAAATCACTTTACAAAAAATCTTTAGGGGCTCTCGTGCATCAGAAGATAAAGGCAATCAAGTGATAAAGGGTGATCTGGCGGTCTAGGGGTAGGGTGTCAGACCTCTATACTGGCGGCCGGGGTTAAATCCTCGGTCCCGGCAAAGATTTATCTGATTACCAAACCCTTCTTTCACCTCTGACAAGACATCTTGTGAATGTGAGGAATGCCAGGCCTCCACCGTGGTTCGGATTCCACGTTAAACTGTGGGTCCTTCATTTCATCTCACAATCACCCTACCATTTCACATTAGCGTAAGTGCGTATAACCCGAACGGGTAGTAAGATGCGGTGCTAATAATAATAATAATAATAAGTGATAAAAAAATTAAAATAAAAAACCACCCATATTGGGTTTTGGTAGTTTGATTGCATAGGGAAAGCTAGATAACATCACTCATGACCCACTTCAGTGGCCACGTGGTCAAAAATGATATTCTAGGAATAGACTAGATGGCCGATGATGGGGAGATTGATGTTCGAATCTCGATCAAGTGTACTGAGATTTTTTCAAAAGTTATTTCCCCCTCTCCCTATACGCAAATGGGAGTACACCTCCTTTAAATATAACCTTACTAATTCCTAAAAACCATTAGATTAATTAGTACATAAACGTATAAACCCAAGTGGGTAGTGAGGTGCGGTGCTATAAAAAAAACACCATTAATGTCCTACACTAGGATACTGCGGGTCCTATTTGTTAAAAGGCCCCATGGTGTAGTGGTCAGTGCACCTGGCTACGAGCCTAGGGGTCCCGGGTTCGATTGATGGCTGGTACCTTGGGTACTCTTCCGAAAGTGGAACTATCCCAAAAGTTATCAGGGTTTAGTCTGTTAGGCTTAAGCTAAGTTTAATTGTTTCTACTGGTTCATCGCCCTCATAATCACTATCACCCTTATACTCGCTATCACCATCATCTAATCTTATATAGATATGGAAAGAGCCTCCACAGAAAGGCTGCAAGATTAGTACATTCAGGCGTTTCCTGGGCAATGGTACATTAGTATATATTGTTTTAAAAAAACACAGCTAGATAACTGCTAAACATTGGCTATCAGCCAATGTACTAAATTAATCTAATACAAGGTCACACACTGCTCCCAAACCACCCCGGTAAAATCTCTATTGCTGGGGCTGATTGTGTCATATTAAGTGTACTGTCTTAGGTTAAGTTAGTAAATCATGTGCTGAAATAATATGTTTAGAAATAACACATTAAACACCCCAGTCAGTCAAACCTTTTCAGTTCATAACGTGTAAAAAAAAAGTATTTAAAAAAAACTATAAATGAATCTTACACCTGAAAGAATGTACAGGAATGAGGCTCGGCTGTGCATCACTCTGATGACATATGGGTGTAATGTTCTAGGTGTGTTGTTGGGCGAGCGAGTGAGTGTGGATGGACCCTGTGGTTGCGTCATTCAACACCAGAGGTCAGGACATGCTTTGTCCTACCTCTAATTACCGGCGTGGTCAGCCACAGGGAATATTCCCTCTCTTCATTTCACTATTCATGGACGAGACAACAACATTACTGTCTAATTGATGTGTTTTTTTTACAACGCGTCTTAGGGTACGGCCATACTCGTGACCTGGACATCAAAATGTCAAGGAATGTTATTTATATTAGAGACCCAAAGTCTGATGTTGGGACTTGGTCACTGTGTCTAGGCTGTAGTCACGTAGTTTGGCCACCCTCATATTTATTTGTCTTTGATTTGCATGTTGACGTCCTTATCGCGGTTTTTTGGTCGTAATGATCAGGTCGCAAGTATGGACGTAGCCTCCGTACCCATCCGCACGCATATATTAATCACGCTTTGAGAATAAGGATAAATATGTTAGAATTTAATAGGAAGTATACTCGTATTTGAGTAGAGATAAAGTGGGAAAATATTAAGGAAAATCTATCCACAGTACTCCCGACCGGGATTCAAATCCCCATCCCTAGCAATCCAGTCCAGCACGACTATGACCTGTATAGGTGGTTTATTTAACGTCTGAGATGTCTAAGAGGGAGTTGTTGACGGCTGTCGTCAGATAAACAATAAAGTGGAGTTTATTGAAACAATTGGCGACTTTGATTATTCCAAGACTTCGATCACGTATTGAATTGATAGGTATTGCTTATCAAATGACAAGCTAGTTTGTAAGTCACCCAACTGCAATGATTTCAGAACATTATATGATCTTGTGGGGGCTTTAAATTTTCCTCAATCTCTTGAAATCTGGAATGTGTCACAGAGGAGGAGAATAATCTTAATAAACGATTGAGTGAGTTTGAATTTCTCATTTTCACTAACTACTCCATTTGTTGATTTGTTTAGTTGTTTACCTCAGCCTCTCTCAAAGTTAAAATGTTTGTATGTACGTTTTCAAACTATCTCACCTTAAGAGATTACACCGAAAACCCAAACGCATAAGTTGTAATTTTATTATCTGGTTAGTAGGAAGAACGTCTCTTACACAAATACAAAATAACTTGTAATAATCATCGGCGATCAAACCACGGACCTCCAAACTTCCCTCTGTTCAATTTATAATTCTACTAGTACCCCCACATAATCTATTCTAACCAGCAAAGGTGGATAGAAACCCTACAACAACACGGACGTATCGAGTGGTAATCCCTTTATGTGACAAGAAGACATACATTGTCAGTGTGTCCCCTTCATTCCGATAGGAAAGTTTCATTTCTAAGAGCTGATCTGTATCTTTAAAATAATATTTGAAACAACTTTTAATTGTTTAACCTGCAAGCATTGGTTACTTCGGTAACCCAATTAAATAATATTTATTTTAGTTTGATTTTTAAATAATTAAGCTACAAGCTAACAAAATTTTATTTGCAAAAAACTTTTTAGGTGTGTAAAGTTTTATTTATTATTTAGTAAAAAAAAATATTTGTTTGAATATTTTTACTAAAGTTTTATATAATACTAACTTCCATAGTTGAAAAAAAGTGTACATGAAGCGCATTAAAGTGTTTTAATTTACAGCGGAAATTAGTAATACCTTAAAGTGTAATTATAAATAAATAGTTTGTGCGCGTCCTTTTATAACACGTGCAATGGAAGTTATTTTAGATTGCTACTTTGACCATATTTTTTCCACGTTGGACCGTGGCTGTCTGATGTCCAGCTACAAACGTCGTCAGCTCGTAGACTACTTCAGCACGGTCATCAATGGATGTTGCAACGTTGAGGACGAGCTCCAAGTCCGGACAGCCGTCGGTTTCGCTGTACGCAGGTCCGTCAGGTACCATACCGAGTCGAGGGAGTCCAACAGCGCGGTGTGCATGCTGGGGAAGTTCCACAACATTCTCTACATCGCCGTCAAACTCTGTTGTGACTGGAAACTGGATGACCCTGACACCATCGCCGAGGTCCTTGATTCTATTTACCGCTGCGAGAAGTCTTTTGAAAGGATCTTCGTCGGCGCCTTAGTTGGCGTGCGCGCCACCTCCATCATATCTGGTTGGAAGTGCGATTTCCCCGACAAGGAGGAGAACGTGCGAGCCGTAGAGTATCTGTTGGGACACGCGGTTCGTCAGAGGTTGGTCTACAACTACGGCGAGGGCTTTAAGAAGAAGCTGAGGTTCGTCGATGTTCCGATGGACTCGTATGGTTGCAGCTCGCCTGTCAAAGTTGCCATACAAATGGGTGATTTGGAAATGTTGGGTATCCTTCTAAGACACGGCGCCAGACTGGATCTGAACTTGGATAAGGAATCCGAAGCACTATACGTCAATTTGACTCCTCTTATTTCTCGTTTGAACGAAGCTTATGAGGTCTGTGTAATGCCTCGACCTGAAACACGGGACGTATCTTGCTTGAAACTGATACTAAGAGCTATACCGGGTTTATGCTTGCTGACTTCGACGTCTATTTCGGAACAAGACTCTAAATCACCTCTCGAAAGATGTCGCAGCTTTAGTCGGGAAGAAGAACTGAGCATATACGTCCGCCCCGAGTTGATCAACGAGGATATACTCCCTCCCTCTAGATGTGGAATATCCCCCCCTGAATTGAAGCACCTGTGTCGGTGTGCTGTAAGACACTCTCTATGGCTGAGCTGGCAGCTCCCTGTAGGCATTTACAAGCTCTCTGTGCCATCTAGTTTGCATAAATATCTCAACCTGGAAGAAAATTAACTTGTTGATGGAAAGTGATATAATATATTAAGTGTTTTAGTGCGGGGTTTGTCTTACAAAACATACTTTATTACATTTCGTGTTTTATGGGTCAGATATTCATTTATTTTTTTAAAATTGATAAGCCTGAGGTATGGTTTTGAAATGACATATAAATAGGTACTGTGCAGTTAGAAAATATACTATAGCAAACAATATTACAATATATTTAACGTGGGCCCGATTACATTATTTCAAATTATTTATTTGTATAATATCAAGTAATGTCTTAGAGGATAGCTAGAATGTTAAAATTATCACTATATATGAATTCCTATATATTTGAGTCTTTTATCAGTACTTTAGTGTAAACAAATATTTTCGAGTACTCAGCTTGGAAGAAGTGGACCCACATTAGCGTGCAGAGGGAGTCGAAAAACAAAAGTGGTAGAGTACACCTCAAAAAAACATCTCCCAGGTTACCAAGCTAAGATTAAAACCTTGACCTTCCTATCCTTCGCAGCCCACTCTATTGATATCCTGACACCTAATACTGCGTGACCATGGATGCAGATCATCACATTGATTGAAATCTAATAAGTACACCTTCCTTATTTCTTATTTTAGCTTTAATTTTAATCTGATTATTTGTTTGAATTTATCCAGGCTCAAAATTATTTATTCAAGCTATTTACCTTGATAATCTTAATAGATTTATCTGTGAACAGATTCTTATAACATACCGGAACATAAAAAGAAAACACTTTTTTTAATACAAATTAGTATTTGATATAGAGATTTATGTAAAGTCTCATTTCTCTTTTTTAGTTTCTTGTATACATGGGATAAGGTAGGGCCTATAGTAAATAGGGAAAGAAATACGTCAAACACAATGTTGATTTTGATATTAAAAGACGAAGACAGTTCACACTTTACATATCTGTCACTGGAAAAAGAGATAATGGCTACCTATTGATGAAAATTGATCGTTACCACACAATCTCTCAACTTAAGTTTCTTGGAATTCGTCAGGAAATAGAGTGAAACGTGCTACACAATTTCCTAAAAGAGGAAACCAAAAACACAGAGGGAGAAAAAAAGGTGAATGTTAAATAATGATAAACACTTAGGAACATATGAATGGAACCAATAATATAAAGTACAAACACAGGAATTATATCTTCTCCCGCCTGTAACAATATTATTTGAATTCAACATTTTGTCTAATTTATATGACTGTAAGACTCCCAGAAATAAACTATGCAAGCTATTTACCTGTTTTCCACACGGGATGTGTTTTATAATACGTATCTATAACTAGGAACCTTTTAAAGCTGGCCCAATGAAAATCAGATAAGCAGAAGTGGAGAAAAGGGCCAAAAAGTGGAGTTTTGTAGCCACCATATCAAAACAAAATGACCGACGTACATATTTATTAGTATTTTTACTAACCAAACTTCCGAGAGATGTCCATGCAAAATTTCATCATGATAGGTGTAGGGGTTTTTACGTGAAAGAGTAACAATCACCAACTCATTTTTTATATACGAACAGGATTGATACAAACAATCCAGTCTAATACGAGAGTAACACGTTAGACCATGCGATCAGCGATGCGATGCTATTAAAGTTACTATGCTCATACGTGAAGTCATGTGATATGAAATTTTTACTATTGATAGTTAATATAAGTACCCATATAATAATACTAATATTAAAGCAATATATTATCACTTTTGACAGAAATAAATTAAATGTGTCTTAAAAATTTATTTTCTACCGTAATTGTGCTACAGATAGAGCTAAAGCAGGGGTCGGCAAAACTCTTGGCTCCCGATCGACTTACAAACTTACCAAAGTCGATCAACCATTTATTCACTCTACTTTTGCTTAGTTTTTAAAAAATATATTTTATATTTATTGCATTCAATATATCCTCAAAAATGTTTGTCTGCCTTTATAGAAAAAAAAAAAGAATAAATAAAATGTACATATTATACTATTTAAACATTACCAATTATAGCTGATTAAGGTAATTTTGGTCACATTAAAATATTAGTCCTATTTGAAATTACTTAATATATTTGCGAGTTTAGAAGACTCAAAAATCGTCTTTTAAGGACAATGTAGTTTTCTTATACGATCAAGTGGGAAAAAAAATGTCATGAGATCGACCGGTCGATTGTGATCGACTAGTTGGCAACCCCCAATCTAGAGGCTTCCAAAGACCAGTGTCAAGTGACGCTCTAAGGGCCTACTGCAAGAACGCACCTGTATGCGTCCTCGGAGACATTGATGCGTCCAGGTTCCCCGGTGGTCTCTGTGCGGCTGGTCAGGTTGACGGTGTTGCCGAACAAACAGTACCGCGGCATGCGGTGACCTATGACCCCGGTCACTGCTTCACCCGAGTGGATGCCGATTGTGATTTTCTGATAACAAAACAGAAACACCTATCTCTTAACTCGGGGTTGGATAACTTTGATTTTGCAGTGCACTTTCGGGCTATACGTGTATTAACTAATTACGCTGATGTATCAAGGATGAGTAAGGTTGAAATTATATGAAGTGTAGCAAAATTTGTGTGAATGGAGAGTGGAAAACCATCTAGGGAAAGTCACCTTCGGTACACTCGACCGGGATCTGAGCCCCAATCCCTGCTTCATCGGCAGTCCGGTCTATTGCAAGAGTAACCCACTTTAATGGCCACATGGTCTAACGTGAAACTCTCGCAATATACTAGACTGCCGATGACGGGGACACCCAAGGTTCGAATCTCAGTCGGGTGTACTGGGGTGATTTTTACAATATGGTCTTCCACTCTACTTACACCCAAATGTATGTACACTTCCTCTAAATATAACCTATCTCATCCCTAAAACCACTAGTGTAATTAGTAAATAAGCATATAACCCGAATGGGTACTAAGACTAGGTGCTTAAAAAATGAGGAAGGATATTAAGACGTAGTGCTTAAAAAATAAGAGAGTAATGATTTAGATCAGAATTGTCGAACATACGGCCAGAAGAAGCATTTAAACCAGCCCGCACTGAAAAGTGATGAAAGCTCTTTTGTTCAGTATAAAATATGAAATAAATATAAATAAATACTGTAAATTCGAATCCCAATGCCCCCTTAATAATATATTGTGGCACTCATGCCTTATTGAGTTTGACAGTCCTGCCTTAAACTATTCGGTAACCGAAGCGGGTTACAAGCACATTAAATACGCTAATGTGTTGGGGATGAGAAAGGTATAATTTCAGGGGAAATATAGCCTCGTTTGTATGGAGGAAGTGGGAAACTATTTAGGAAAAAAAAAACTCTCATTACATTTGTCTGGGATTCGAACTCGGATCTCCTCGCAATTGGTAATTTAGTCTGAAACACCGTAGTGACGTGTTAGACCATGCGACCACCGATGCGGGTATAGTCGTAGAATTACAACCACTTATTTTGAGAACATAATCTCCATAAAGATAGATTAACAGTGATATTGATCACGTCTCATCAAGGGCCGGGTGAACTAGGGTGGTTTTTCCTAAATAGGTTTCCACTCTCACTCTACGTAAATACAGGTTCACTTCCTCTATATTCAACCTTCCCAATTCCTAGTTAATTAGAGTAATTAGTACTTAGGCGTGTAACCCAAATAGGTAGTAAGACGTGGTGCTAGATAAAATAAGGACTGACCACGGGTTCACCGTCCACCTGGACCTCCTTGCCAAGATCCATCATGTCCAAAGCGAGCCGGGCGATACACCGCGCATGCGTCTGACAGGGTTCGGGCAGTCCGCTCACCGCCATATACTTGTCGCCCACGGTCTCAACCTATAACACACACACACACTAGCAATTATACTCCATCCACCACTGGTTCAGACTGTAGGTAGGCCTATATACGGGAGGAGAGGTGGTGACAGCTGGGATAAATTACTCTGTATTAATTCGCTAAACCATATAATCTGCGAGGCCGTATGCTGAGTTGCTGTTACTTTTGACAGTCAAAACTTTCAAAACAAATCATTTGTTTTTAATGTCGTTTTCTTTTAACCGTTTTTAAATTATTGTAACACGAACTTAAGAAATAAAACGTTATGATTCTATTTGTAGAATCGGCGTCTGTGGTTTCAGTAAAATTGCTTTTTAAAAGAGAGCTTCTAAAATGATTCGTTCTCTTCATAAATTAAAATGGTGAACCGTCCGAAACAAGGGTGGTTGATGACATCAAACAAATTGTCTCCGGTAGTGTTCATCCACTGGTTACAAAATATAATCATTTTATTTTAAAACCAGTATTTTTGTATTGATATTTTTTGAGTCATAACAAACATTTATTTAATTTGGTTGCCAGTTATTAGTAGATTCCAGAATGAATATTATAATAATTTTAATTTATTATTTCATGTACTCTAATATCTCTTGTTGCCACAACCACAAAACAAAAAACTTAAAAGAGTTTTATTATTAAATACTTTGGTATTAGTGACTTTCAGCCAATGTTTTCAATAAAGAACCTTCTGTTAGATGTCACAACCTCTCCTAACATAAATAGGGCAATTATACCCACTTTATCGTCAACATTTACTAATAGCTTTGGACTAGCCAAATCCACAACACCTCTGCAAATTTACAGTGCAGTAGAGTTCTGGTAGGAAAGAACTTTAAGAAAGGCTTAGTACAGTTTTTTTTGCAATCAACATTGATAAAATTTTACACTATTATTATTATTATTTCATATTCAAACTGTCTATGCAAAGTGAGAGCTGAAGACCACACGACTCTTGTAATGTTATTGTTCACAGTTCATGGTTTGCTGAGGACGATATATTTGGTAATGACATGGACTCACTACATGTTGGGATAGTTCATTATGGACTTTTTTTTATCAGGCTATATTGAATTCACTTATGTTTTTAATGAAGCATTTATTCAGTGATTTGTCTATTATGAACAGTGTGAATATGGTAAGCATCCTAGTATTGGGTAGTTTTCCAGTGATGGACATATTTGTTAGTTGTGTGCTTAAACAATCCTCAAATTGCACACATACACGTTATATTAATGTTATATATCACCCTGAAGTATTCTGAAATAGTTCACAAATTGATCACCATAGTGAAATAGAATATATTTTTCGTGGGGAAAATATATAATTAATTGTTTATTTCTAAAATAGCATACAGTTATATGCATGCTAATTAATGGTACATGACATTTTCCAAGTGTGACCAGTAATGGACACTTGTGTCCATAACTGAGACATTACAGTTAAAACTTCAAAGATGAAAAATAAAGAAAGCAATATTAGTCACAATACAGAATTGGCTTTGTTAATTTTCTATTTATTTTTAGAGTAGTAATGGACATATGCTAAACTAAACACGGAAAATAAAATAAATTGTTAAAATTGTGTCAATTAATGGTACATTCTACTTGTCCATAATTGGTACGCTAAAATTTACTACACATCCGAAGTAATTATGGGAATTAAAATACAAAATTTTAAATTAAAAGTACCTGATTATTATTTTTAATATTAACTTAAGTATTTCGTGCTTAAATAGTTCCATTTTTTACTTTACAGACGCAAATTGGCTCCTGTTCTCAACTATACGAAGAAGGCCATGCAAAATTCGTACATATGAATCTGAGGAAAATCTTGCAGACAAAAGAGAATAAATGTGTATAGTTGAAATTGAGGCAAATATTTAAGAAAATACAGGAGAAAATTATAAAGAAGTTATTGGCAAATCACTTGGTTCAAGCACGAAAGAAGTATATACTGAAATTATAGATAATTTGAACATATCAAATGGTGAGATCTCAGTGACAGATGTTACATCAGAAACATTGGCAAGAAGAGAAATTAACAATAAAATGGGAGACCTGGTGGTCTAGGGGTAAGATGTCAGACTTCTATGCTGGCGGCCGGGGTTCAATCCTCGGTCCCAGCACAGATTTAACTGATTACCAAACCCTTCCTTCACCTCTGACAAGACATCTTGTGAATGTGAGGAAAGCCAGGCCTCTACCGAGGTTTGGATTCCACGTTAAACTGTAGGTCCTCCATTTCATCTCACAATCACCCTACCATTACATATTAGCGTAAGTGCGTATAACCCGAACGGGTAGTAAGACGCAGTGCTAATAATAATAATAATAATAATAATAATAATAATAACAATAAAATGCTTCCATAAAATTCTCAAATAGTTGCGCCCCAGCCGTCAACATCACGTTTATGTGATAGTTTGAAAAATATTCTAAATCCATTTAAAAATATTTTTTTTGGCCGGAAACGCTAAAACAAGTTTTTTTTAAAAATCAAAGAAAAGAGTTAAAGTACCTGCTGTTGCCACATTACAACAATAGCATGATTATCAATAAAAAAAGTTGTTGATAATAAATTAAAAGGAACAAGTGATTCAAGAAAGAAAGCGAAAAGAGAATACAAGAGTAAAGAAAATAAAGAAAAAATGAAAGCAAATAAATTGAGTAAACCGTCAACAATGAAAGCTGGTTCTGCAATATATGTCAAGAATCAATTGAAAAGGTTATAATTCAGTGCTTGTCTTGTATATTATGGCAACTTGAAGATGGTGCAAGTTTAACACCTAGTTTGAAAAAGTATTACTGTGCAGAATGTATTAATTAATATGATTTAATTCACTACAATAAGTGTTCAATATTAACTGTCCATTATTGGCTCATCGATATGCTGATTACTAGTACATTCTGTTTTTCTGACTTGTCCATTATCGGAACATTGTGTAATTGCTTTAAAAATCTTTATTATAAAACAAATGGTTATAAATTTAAGACCTTTAGATTTGTACCGTAAAAATAAATAGTGTTTTATTGTCATTATATTAATAACAAATCGAGTAGCACAGTGTATTTTTTAATTAAGACAATGAAACTAGGATATTGTCGTTGCATCGCTTAACATGTCCATGAATGGGACGTTTACTTTATGCGATCTGATCTAACACGTGCTGCTGTTTCACTTCTTAGGGAACTGGAATGATTAAAATATGAATGGATCCAGATTGATCCATTTTAGTGACCGGTGAGGAATTATTAAGGTAATGACGTAGATTCGATGAACAATAAAAAAAAAGTGTTTTCTCTTGACGAACGCAAGTCCCGACCACTCGGCGACTATTACTCGAGTGTCGTCATCTCCGCTTACCAGCAGGGTTGTTTATGAAGATTTGGATTCTAGAATGTTCAAGTAACGGGATGCATTCATCCCTCGTCTCTCCTCCATTGTCTTCGAGAATAATTTGCTGGGGTGGTTTATAAGTTATAGATAGAGACAGAAGGATGTTGCACTACTTATATATATATTTACTGCGAAATATTAAATAAATTAAATACATTTTGAATTTAATTAGATGTGATTAGATCTGATTATCTTTATTAATTAGTAAGAAGGGATGTGCAAAGTATAATAGTTACACTTCACGTATAACATTTGAACACCTTAGAGTGGATTCAGAAAAATTGGCGCCCGGTCAGGGATTTGAAACCATGCCATCCAGCTGCGCTGTCATTCGATCATCTATTTCTCTTCCTTGTTAAAATATCAAACTGGCCAATAAATTGAACATTATTGTCATTGTGGGTCTGCTAACTTTTTTGAGTCAAACTATTAATTTTTATTTGGGCCGGTCACAGTGGCGTAACCAGGGAGGAGGAGTTTGCAGGTTTAAGGCCCTCCCCCCATTAATAAAAAACAAACAAAAACATAATCATTATTTTAATCTTGCCCTTTATTAGTTAGTAATCACTTAAATTATGCATATTATAATGCGGCATTGTGAATTTTCCAGTGTTTTAGTAAGGTAAAAAGATAAATAATTTGGGAATATACTGATGCATCATCACCAGCAGGTCAACAGTGTGCCATACAAAATTCATATTTTTTAATTACTCTACGGGTGTCAGCAAAGGTTTTCTCTTTGGTCTTACAACTTCGCCGAACATTGCAACTTGAGGCTATAGATCTTCTAGCTACCATTAACATGGTAAATCGGCTCAAGGAAAAAAAACTCAAGAAATAAGAACCAACACCGAAATTGAGTTTTCAGACATTTACGAATCAGCTATAACACTCGATGAATTGTTTGGTTCAAATCTTGTCACACCAAGAATATTTACCAGACAAATACAGATGTATTATATAAAAGTATACTCTGACGAGGCTTACTTCAGAGCTGTAAATTTTTTGTGCAGTTTTTGGATCATTTTACCAATCAATTAAAAACTCATTTCTCGAACTTTCAAGAGGTGCTTTGAAGTTGTATGTGCCTGATGCCAAAAGAGGAATCGGCTATCACTGGAGTAGAGAAGGAATAGATGAAAAAGCTGGTTGCTTTTCACGGGCAAGATTTACAGTGTAATGATATGGTAACAATTGGCGAACTTTACATGTGGCATGAAAGAGTGGATGAATAGAAAATAAGTTCAAGAAAGGCTAGGAACTATTATTTTACCTGCAGGCAGTAAAGAAATACCCCCCATTGATTAAAACATTGTTGTAAATCTTAGTAAGCTTGCCAGTGTCAACAGGCACAAGTGAAATATCGTTATAAACTTTTCGGAGATTAAAAACAACCGGGCAGCAGGGACTGAATGGCCTAGCGATGTTAGATGTACATCGAGAAATAAGCATTTCTACAGACGAAGTTTAGATGAACTATTAAAATTACCTGGTCAATTGGAATTCAGACTAAATTAATGTTTTAATTGGACACTGTCCTTAAGTTAGTTTGCTGTTAAACAAAACAATGTTTCTTTCGTGTTCTACAATAAAACAACATTGATTTTAAATTAACTTGTATTGTGTTAGTTTAATCCTGTTTGAGGGTTTTAGTTTTAACTGAATTTCAAGCCGATTATTTATTATAATCGTAAATAGTCACTTAGGCACTCAAAATTGAACCCTCCTTTTTACTGGTGTAGAGTCCTCTCTGGGATGACCCCCCTCCCCCTTCCCCCCATTAATCTTTCCTAGCTACGCCTATGGGCCTGATCATATGACTACAGGATATATATCACTATCGGGAGTTATTGACCAGATCAAAGTTACCAGCCACTTTAATATTGTAAGCGTATTATGAACTAATTTTATCTGCCAGATAGTTATCGGTAGGATACATATATTTTCATGCAGACCAAGTAAGGTAGTACTGTGTCTGACCCCATTCCTCAGCCTTCCAGCGATCTAACATGGCGGAATATTTCCATGTGCTGTTGCGCGAAGTTGACCAAATAATTGAAATTATTAACGAAATAGAAGACATAGGAGGGTACGAACCAACTCGTCTTACAAAGACGGAGTTGTTTTTTGAGCTACATGCACAGTTTCTTTCCAACCCCTTAAGGGAACGACTTGATTATGTAATGTAATGTAAAGTAGGAACATTTAAGGCTACTTCAGGAAAAAAAAAATTATATACTTTGCTAATTCTTATTTACCGTACAACCATCGGACTAGGTGCGTAATCTATTCTCTGATGCTTCGGTACGTACCCCAAACAAAATAGTGTGATGCAAAAAATCT
The DNA here is from genome assembly GCA_901482245.1 of Timema douglasi. Classification (NCBI taxonomy): domain Eukaryota; kingdom Metazoa; phylum Arthropoda; class Insecta; order Phasmatodea; family Timematidae; genus Timema; species Timema douglasi. Next base: position 59,431 of record CABEEJ010001486.1, read on the forward strand.
AATCTTGTTACATGTACCGTTAACTTAAAAACTCAACGGCAAACTGTGCTTATGTTTTAAGGAATGTAAATATAGAATGTAGAGTAAATTTACCCTAATATGAGTGATTAAAACCATTTAAAAAAATTGTTAATCGGTAAATTACCGTTAATTTCAAATGGATTCAAAAGCGAAGTCACAATTTCAGAAAACAACAACTCATCTTCTTTTGAGATCATCATTTCATGTTAATTCACACTTAATATTTATATTTTGTAAGGTCATACCTCGAGGCTAGATCTTGACTTTGATTATATACCGAAAATTAAGAAAGGGTGGTCAACTGATGACTAACAGAGAGAGAACCAGGCAGAATTATAAGACCACCTTTTTGAGTTCGTAGAAATATTAAAACATCAAGATGCCTCCTAATCTCGAGCTAGATGATTACATTATTACTATAATTTATCGATATAAGAAAATACCAAAAATAGCCATATACGTTTCTCCAAAGTTTTTGGAGTCTTACCTTATACACGTTGGGGTTCTTCTTGGGGTCCGTGAGCACGTCGAAAGCTGTGTAGAGCTGGTTGAGCATGCGCACTATCTTCATCGCCCCCCGAGAGTCTGTGTTCGCCGCGCAGTAGTCGCTGAAGCCGACGATCCCCGAGAAGAGCAAGGTGACGCAATCGTACCTTTTAGCGGGGACCGGTCTCTGATGGCGGAGTTCGTTCGCGACGCTGATGGGCAGCACAGAGTACAGCAAGCTGTTTAGGGGAAAAGCGATGATTCAGAACAACAAGCTCTCCTTGTGCAGCACCAAGTACAGCAAGCTGATTGGGGAAAAGGGATGATTCAGAACAACAAGCTCTCCTTGTGCAGCACCAAGTACAGCAAGCTGATTGGGGAAGATGAATAATTCAAAACAACAAGCTCTCTTTGTGCAGCTCAAAGTACAGCAAGCTGATTGGGGAAAAGGGGTGATTCATAACAACAAGCTCTCCTTGTGCAGAATCAAGTACAGCAAGTTGTTTGGGGAAGATGAATAATTCAAAACAACAAGCTCTCTTTGTGCAGCTCAAAGTACAGCAAACTGATTGGGGAAAAGGGGTGATTCAGAACAACAAGCTCTCCTTGTGCAGCTCAAAGTACAGCAAGCTGATTGGGGAAAAGGGGTGATCCAGAACAACAAGCTCTCTTTGTGCAGTGCCGAGTATAGCAAGCTTTTTGGGAGTGGGAGGTGAAGGAGATAGGTTAAAAACCACAAGCTATTTTTGTGCAGCACCAAGTACAGCAAGCTGATTGGGGAAAAGGGATGATTCAGAACAACAAGCTCTCTTTGTGCAGAACCAAGTACAGCAAGTTGTTTGGGAGTGGGAGGTGAAGGAGATAGGTTAAGAACAACAAGCTATTTTTGTGCAGCACCAAGTACAGCAAGCTGATTGTGGAAAAGGGATGATTCAGAACAACAAGCTCTCCTTGTGCAGCTCAAAGTACAGCAAGCTGATTGGGGAAAAGGGGTGATCCAGAACAACAAGCTCTCTTTGTGCAGTGCCGAGTATAGCAAGCTTTTTGGGAGTGGGAGGTGAAGGAGATAGGTTAAAAACCACAAGCTATTTTTGTGCAGCACCAAGTACAGCAAGCTGATTGGGGAAAAGGGATGATTCAGAACAACAAGCTCTCTTTGTGCAGAACCAAGTACAGCAAGTTGTTTGGGAGTGGGAGGTGAAGGAGATAGGTTAAGAACAACAAGCTATTTTTGTGCAGCACCAAGTACAGCAAGCTGATTGTGGAAAAGGGATGATTCAGAACAACAAGCTCTC
>CABEEJ010001486.1:61392-154055 GCA_901482245.1 Timema douglasi
GGGGGGGGGGGATGGGTAAAAATAAGCTGAATATATGTCAAGGGTTCCATAAAATTTAATGACAATACTTTATCTTCATTTAAACATTTTCTCATCAAATGGCAGTATGCTCATAATTATTGAAATAACCATGTGAAGAAAGTTAAACTCTTTGTTTCTACTTGAGCAATATTTGATTTATTCTGTCCAAACATCTTTTTGCTATAAAACCAGGAAAAAACCTGGCCTTTTATTTCGTTCCCTACACTCCCTTCCGAAGGGAACCGGATTACTCTTTAAGTTTCTTGAACACTTGATTCCAAATTGAACAAAAGCTTCTTGATCTGTCAGTCATTTACTTACATATTTCATCTTCCTGTAAAGTATTCTTCAAATTCTAATAAACTCAGCAACTGAAATAAACCAAAGAAGGCTACCTGACCTGTCAGTCTTCTGTTTCTCTCCGTCCAACTCCCTGTAGGTCTGCTGAAGTTTATCCGTCAGTAACTCCAAGTTCCTGGTCAGTTTGTAATCCGCCTCGAATTGTTCCGACATGAGGACCAGGTCTCTGGTGGCGTCGTGGAGTGGAATGTCACTGATGTACAGTCCGCGTCTGACAAAAACCGTGTCAATCCATATAATCTACACCAGGGGTTCCAAATTGTATGTCGTAACCCAAAGGGAGAGGGTTGTGGGAACATATTTTGGTTGAGTCACGGAAAATGAAGGTAGAACTTAACTCAATTTGTTCAATAAAATATGCTTTGTCAAGTGAGTGTTGGCATGGTTATTTATTCCTTTGGAAAGGTATCTATACTTTAAAGTTTGTTTGGGATGCCTTAGAGGCCGTTTGGTTGTCAAAATAGATATAGCCTCTTTATCGTAATTTCACTTAGTGGAAATGACTTTTCAATACATTTAAGGTAAACATTATTTTTAATCTACTCTCGCACATACTAACAACAAAAAACAAAAGGGCGTGTACTTATGTCTTGGCAAGCTATTTAATGCTTGTGTTGGCAGTGTTAAACCAATATTAATATTATTTACTTTGTGTTTAGATATGCAATTCATGTTTGTTTTAACATTTTCTTCTGAAAGTTCATTCTAAATGTATGAATAAAAATTCACCTTGTCAAATCGTCCAGGTTTATGACACTCGGATAGCAGAGGAATATGACGAGGTCAGATTCTGGTACGTAGTACATTTGACCCTGAAAACACAACACAGATATTTGAGTGGGAAATCCAATCCTTTACATTCTGGAAACTATTTACGGGTTATTTTCAGTTATTTCTTCAACCCTGCCTCACAAATTCAGCAATTATACACCAGCAATTTTGTGAACAGCAGACCTCCCTTCCTCATATTCTTATCGATACTACAGTCTTACTAGTAGTTCAGTGAACAATATACCTCTTTCCTCCATGCTACTATCGTTACTACAGTCTTGCTAGTAGTTCTGTGAACAATAAATCTCGCTCCTTCTATGTTCTTATCGTTACTACAGTCTAGCTAGTAGTTCTGTGAACAATATACCTCTTTCCTCCATGCTACTATCGTTACTACAGTCTTGCTAGTAGTTCTGTGAACAATAAACCTCACTCCTTCTATATTCTTATCGTTACTACAGTCTAGCTAGTAGTTATGTGAACAATATACCTCTTTCCTCCATGCTACTATCGTTACTACAGTCTTGCTAGTAGTTCTGTGAACAATAAACCTCACTCCTTCTATATTCTTATCGTTACTACAGTCTAGCTAGTAGTTATGTGAACAATATACCTCTTTCCTCCATGCTACTATCGTTACTACAGTCTTGCTAGTAGTTCTGTGAACAATAAACCTCACTCCTTCTATATTCTTATCGTTACTACAGTCTAGCTAGTAGTTATGTGAACAATATACCTCTTTCCTCCATGCTACTATCGTTACTACAGTCTTGCTAGTAGTTCTGTGAACAATAAACCTCACTCCTTCTATGTTCTTATCGTTACTACAGTCTAGCTAGTAGTTATGTGAACAATATACCTCTTTCCTCCATGCTACTATCGTTACTACAGTCTTGCTAGTAGTTCTGTGAACAATAAACCTCACTCCTTCTATATTCTTATCGTTACTACAGTCTAGCTAGTAGTTATGTGAACAATATACCTCTTTCCTCCATGCTACTATCGTTACTACAGTCTTGCTAGTAGTTCTGTGAACAATAAACCTCACTCCTTCTATGTTCTTATCGTTACTACAGTCTTTCTAGTAGTTCTGTGAACAATAAACCTCGCTCCCTCCCTGTTCTTATCGTTACTACAGTCTTACTAGTAGTTCTGTGAACAGTAGACCTCGCTCCCTCCATGTTATTATCGTTACTACAGTCTTACTGGTGGTTCTGTCAACAGTAGACCTCACTCTATCCATGTTATTATTGTTACTACAGTCTTGCTAGTAGTTCTGTGAACAATATACCTCTTTCCTTCATGCTACTATCGTTACTACAGTCTTACTAGTAGTTCTGTGAACAATAAATCTCGCTCCCTCCATGTTAACATCGTTACTACAGTCTTGAGATTTTCCTTTAGATTTTAATCTGAAATACATCCTATAATTTTTCCTTAGATTTGAATTTTATATTTTCCCTTGGTGATCAAGTTAGACATAGCACAATAGAACTGTATATTCATAAATAATAACCGTTGCTTAAGTTGTCTAAGAGGTGATTCTAGCGACATATTATGTTAAGATTTTTTTTAAAACACTACGATCTAGGTACTCGATCGATTGCTTAGAATTTTAAATTTAAATCATTTGAGATGAGCTTATTAACGGAAAACATCAGAACGAGCGCGATTTTCAAAGGGAAAAACATATTGAAGAATTATTTACATACATTGTCATGCCAAATTTCGTTAAAATTGGTTCACACTTTTGACAGTTACTGTGGACAATCGCTCCTTCCACGTAAATGAGGATACATTTAATTTAAATTCAACCTTGCTCAACCCCAACACATTAGCCTAGTTAGTACAAATTCGTATAACCTAAACAGGTGGAAGGACGCGATACCCAATAAGATTATTTTATGTAAAATATAAAAAAACAAACCGGTTTGTTTGGAAATATACATTAAGTTTTTAATTCATACGCAATAAATTTTATGATTTTTTTTATTTGGTTATATTAACTATTCTCCAAACAAAGACTAACACAATGTCCGTGTAAACGCACGTAGTATTTTTCATTGTAAATACTACGCTAGTTATTTATTGATGGTGGCCATCATTATTTAAATATAACTGGTCATAATGTAGGTCAGGATTAGGGGAAAGTTTTAAAATATCTAAGGAGTTGTAGTAGATTTATTCATTTCAAGTTTCACTACTGATTTTGGTACTAAACATTGCCCGTGTCTATGGGGCATGAAAATATACATATTACAAATAAAAGAATCTGAACTGTATAGCAGACTAACATGGACATAATACTCTACTACTTACAGTGGGTTCACACAATCGCAACAAAAAAAAACCCACCAGAAACACAATCACATGACAAGCGGTAAGCCAATCACTAGATTTCAGACTTATAGGCATAGTTCACTCGGTTTGACCTGTTATAATTTAACTATTTTTTTCTTTTGCGAGACAAATTAAATTTGGGAGACCCAATAAAATTCAAAGCCAACTGACTCAATAAGTTTGCATGCCCCTAAAAATCGAGATACGAATACACAGCTGTATATACTGTTGTAAAATGATTTGAAATAACTCGTTAAATGGAGAGCTCGTGTGTCTTTTTATTAGGTTTTTATTTGTTTCTTGTCACAATACAATCATTTTAAAAACATTCATCATGATATTAATCTTAAAATCTGTGTATCCACTATACAATAGAATATCTCAGAGAAATCAGGTATTTCTAGTTTGTGTTGCAAAGCATCATGGCTCAACATACATTTATGCTATAGTGTTAATTGCTTTTTTTTTTTTACATCCATTACTGTTTACAGCCTCTGGCCTAGGTCGTTTTTTTTTTATTAAAGCCATATATGATCCACTACCGGCTGGCTAGGTCGGTCGTAGCTTCATTTGCCTTATAATCTAATTTAAGACTCGGACAGGCACAACATCCAGTCCTCAGCCGTTAATTTTTCACTTTGAAATGGTAAACCCACATTAAACAAGTGATACATTTCTAAGGTGTCGGATAGTGTGTGATAATTGCTGTGACACTCAAATATATTCTGTTTTATATTTTAGGTGAACATGTGAATAAAGTTTAAAGGAATACAATACCTTCAGCCTCAGATAGGAAAATTCCAGAGGTGCGTCCTTCTGCCCCTGGACCTCCATGACTCCTGGTTTTGTCTTCAAAACGTACACCGTGTTGATGTGAGAAAGAATGTTCTCGAAGGTCAGTTCTAGATGAGGTCGCACCTGTGCACGTGACCATTAAACACAATATATATATTTAAAACTTGAAGTGACTGCTTCCCACAATGATTCCCGGGGTTCTACACAACATATTTTTATCATTAAAAAACTAAATAAATTGAAATATTACACTCTGTATCTGCCCAAGGATTTCAAATCTATTCAAAGGGAAAGTTACAATTTCAGAAAATGGCAATTCCTCTTTCAACAGTGATATTTTATGTTCTTACAAACATTGAAAAAATAATAAAGCATTTATTTCGAGAATTATCATAGCAACGTTTAAATATTTCAATAGGTAAGCAGCAATTTAATATAGTCTTCGCTAGTCGGTAAACGTATGGACGCTATTAAAACTGGGTTGTATTTTCTGCCTACTAACGTGTGTCATAAAAATCTATAAAATATGTGTGTATATATTCACAAAAATAAAAAACGTCTGAACCGTTACTGGCTTTTACTATAGTGAATTCATGTTAGGAGTGGTAGTGACAGCTAGCAAAATCTGGCAAATCTACTCTCGTGTATTCATTCGCCAAACCACGCGATCTGCAAGACGATACGGTGAGCTGTTAGTCACTTTTGATAGTCAAAATATTCATAAACAACAATTTGATTCTAATTATGTTTTTATTTTAATTGTTTTTAAATTATTGAAATATGAACATATAAAAATAGCCTTTTGTGTTTTTTTTATATGGAAGTGGTGTTTGTGGCTCACTTAAAAATGTTTTACAAACGAGAGCTTCTAAAAGGCTGCGTTCTCTTAACAATTTAAGATGGTGAATCAGACAAAACAAAGGCGTCTGTGATGTCATGCAAACAGTTTCCAGTTGTGTTAATATGTATATGTTTACAAAAAAAAACGTTTAATTTTTAAAATAATATTTTTATGGCTCTTCTTAAAAGTTATAAAAACACATTTATTATTTTGGTGACCAGTTATAAAATAATAATAATAATATTTAGCACCACGTTTTACTACCCGTTCGGGTTATACGCTTTAAGTACTAATTACTCTAATGGATTGGGATTTGGGAAGGTTGAATTAGAGGAAGTGAACCCGCATTTGCGTGGAGGGAGGGTGGAAAACCATTTAGGAAAAATCACCCCCAGTTCACCCGACAGAGATTCGAACCAGTTATAAAAAGATACAAGTGTGAATAAAATACGTTTTAATTTATTATTTTATCAGTAAGAAAATTTTATTAATATACTTTCTTCTTTCAATAAGTTACGAAAAATCCCATTAAACATTAATACCTAGGGAGGTATTAGAAGCGTTTATTAACACTTTTTATTGATAAAATAGTACTAGTATGGTATTATAGTAATAGTAATACTAAGACAATAAATATTATTTCCCCATAAGTTACAATTAGTTAGTTACAAACAATTTTTGTCAATAAAAAGCTTCCTTTAACTGTCAGTTACTATCACAAACCCTATTATTTTGACTATCAAGCAATTTGAATTTTTCGCTCTTCGTTACCTATTCTCATGTTCCGAAGTTTGGACTGGTAACTGAGAAGCTGCTACCAGGTTTTGTTTTCATCGGAAAGGCGTAGAATTATTAATACAAAATATTAGTGTCCTACTGTCCGCTCGGGATATCCACAACTTTATCTTTATATTTTAAGGAGATAAAGCGAGATAAAATATAGGAAATACACCAGTATTTGTCTTGAGAGAAAGTTGAAAACCACAATGAGGGGGGAGGACTGGTGGGGTAGCAAATCCCGTGATTCTGTGTTCATGTCAGATGTATGGCAGGATGTTGGTATGAAGGGTCAAATCTGATAGTTACTAAAGGTATTAAATTATGTTACGTCATGTTATTGTCAGCCGTAAGTTTTGATAATATATTATGAATTCCATTCTGGTCCAGCGTATTTAGTGTAGTGCAACATTTGAGACATACTCAATCTGACTATGAAACTGGTCCTTAAAATTTAAAATACAATAGTAATATTTTTATTTACTTCACTGTCACAACATGAGTTTCTAGTTTTCAAATAACGGGATCCCTATTAAAATCGGATTGTACAATCCTAATGAGCTACTGCACATGTATGTACTTTTAGTAATTGAAAAGTCTACTTTTTATTCCTGTCTCACGCAGCTTGGAACACATGTTAGTGGTATTTTGCGGTCATTTAAAAATAAGTAAATATTTTCACCCTAGTATTTTATTACAATTACTTACTATCTATTTATTTTAGGCGTAGTATGGCTTCACTAAATAAATAAGAGATGTTAAAAACAACTGTGTAAGATGTTACAAAAAAAATTAAACATTTAGTTAATTCATAAATGATTGTATATATTTATCATGATGCTGCAACTTATAACGTTATTTCACTCAAGCTTTGTAAAATAAAGAGCTAAACATCGTTACTTCTATTGTAAATTTCATAAAATACTAATACCATAGAGTAGGTATTAGTTAACAGTGTTTCCCAAACTGTGGTACCTAGGGGTACACCCAATATTTCAAGGGGTACGTGACTTTCCACTGAATTTTATTAATCATAAAATAATGTTTTGACTTTAGCAAGTCCGATACTTTAGAAATACTTGAGTTGAAAAGAGGAGATACACTTTCCCCATTACTTTTTAATCTAGATTTAGAGTATGCTTTTAGTGCAATGGAAGAGAGTAGAGAAGGTTGGACTTTAAACGATACAATGCAGCTATTAGGATACTCACATGATTTGGCTTTGTTGGGAAATAGTAAGGAAGGTGTTACAAGAAATTCAGAGAACATATTACAGGTCAAGAAGGAAATAGGTTTATAAGTGAACACAGAAAGACTAAGGGCCAGTTTCCTATCCGAGAATGACCCATTCCATTCTGGTTTAGGTAGGTGTCGTCATGTACTTAGTGTAGCGCTGCACTTGGGGCGTACTAAATTTGACTATGAAACTGGCCGTAAGTATATGATCACAAAGCTTGGGTACGATAATTTGTAGGCTACTGCGATCAACATATAATTTCACATAGTTGATGAGTTTAAATATTTAGGAAAATTGTTAACTAACAACAACAATGTTAGATTGGAAATTGGTAAAATAATACTGTCGGGAAATTTATGATATTACTCGGTCGGTAAGTGGTTTTCATCTCACCTGGTTTCAAGGAATATAAAATTCAAAATATACAAAACAATTTTACTAGGTTTTGTTCTCTTTGAATGTGAAACGTGGTCTCTTACTATACATGACAAAAAATAACGGTGATAAAAAACAAGATCTTTAGGAAGAAATTTTGTCAAAAAGGGATGAGGTTATTGGGGTAGGTTACATAATGATGAGTTACATGCCCTTTACTCATCACAAGGCATTGTTGGGATGATCGTAGATTATGCTCGGCAGGACATGAAGTGCAAATGGAAGAATCTAGAACCTTGTTCAGGATTTTGACTGGCAAACAAAATGGGAAGAGACCATTGGTAAGACCTAGACGCAGATGGAAGGATAACATTAGAATGGAGCTGAAAGCGATATCGTGTAATGAGGTGAACTGGATAGAACTAGCTCAAGATAGGGATAGGATGTAATGAGAGGGACTGTATTGAACTAGCTAAATATAGGGATAGGATGTAATGAGAGGGACTGTATTGAACTAGCTAAATATAGGGATAGGATGTAATGAGGTGGACTGGATAGAACTAGCTCAGGATAGGTATGGATGTAATGAGGGGAACTGGGTGGAGCTAGCTAAAGTCGGCATACTTTTGTAAGTACAGCTATGAACTTTCGAGTTCCTAATGCCATAGACTATAGAGTAAGTAAGTAAATAAGCAAGTCTGTTAAACAATTTTAATGAGGTTTTGACGTGATGTAGGGCATTTTTACACACCTCCTTTACTTTGTCATGGTTTCGTTTAGTTTACCATTGGGGCTTTACTAAAATTTAGAACAAAAACATAGTGGGTATTGGAATAATTTGTTTTTATGGAGAGTTGGAAAGAATACTTTGGCTCGTCCCTGGCCCCGAAAGGGGTACACAACTGGTGATAGTTTTCTAAACACTGGTTACAATAATAGTTGTAGTGCAATACCATTATAATCGGATAGTAGTATGAAGATTATTTCAAAATGTATATACATAGAAGTCAACCTTTAACAAATATTAGGTGACTTGGTGGTCTAGGGGTAAGGTGTCAAACTTCTATGCTGAGGGTCCGGGGTTCAATCCTCGGTCCCGGCAAAGATTTATCTGATTACCAAACCCATTCTTCACCTCTGAAAATACATCTTGTGAATGTGGGGAATGCCAGGCCTCCACCGTGGTTCGGATTCCACGTTAAACTGTAGGTTCTCAATTTCATCTCACAATCACCCTATCATTACACATTAGCGTAATTGCGTATAAACCGAACGTAAGACGCGGTGCTAATAATAATAATAATAATAATAATAGCAAATATTACTACATGATTCTTTAATTTAAACTAAGAATTTGATAGACTACAATCGGTCAACGGAATTAAACATACAAATGTTAACTTCATTAAGAATCTGAAAAAAAGGAACGTTTATAAAATACAAGCATATTTTCCTGTGGTCAGCATTGATACAATTTAACTTTACTAATTATTTTAGCACCGCATCTTACTACCCGTTTGGGGTATACGCGTATGAACTAATTACGCTAATGGTTTTAGGGATTAGGAAGGCTATAGTTATAGGAAGTGTACCCGCATTTTCTTGGAGGGAGAGTGGACATTTTTTTTTGTAAAAACCACCCTCAGTAGACCCGACCGAGATTCGAACCTTGATCTCCCCGTCATCGACAGTCTAGTCTTAAGTCTACTGCGAGAGTGGCGCCTTAGATCATGCAACCACAAAAACGGGTAATTTTACTATTATTTCATAGATATGGATATTATCTACGAAACGAGACAGTTTCAGATCACATGACTTGACATATGAATACACTAAAGTATATCTAGTAATCTTTAATAACTGTAAAAAAAAGTGATTTCCTATCTAAATAATGATGTTAGTATATCCTCATGGCTAGAAAATTAACTTATGCATTTAATGTGTTATTATTAGAGGTATGGTCTTTATAAACACAGTGATTAGCACGAAACATACACAGTAATATATACTAAAACTGTAAAAACATTTACGTTCCCATACAAGAACTCAGCAGTAGCAGTAGACAGAATAATGGCTGAATGACCACATAGAAGGGCTGTATCTCACCGTGTCCAGTATGTCGGTGACCTTGCAGTTTGGTCGAGTCACTCTGGGCATCACCCGGGCGACGGTGCTACCGGTTTGGACGATCTTCAACTTCCTGTCGAACATCAGATGGAAGGGGAACACTCGGCAGAAAGTGGCTGGACTCACTTTGGGCTCTGTGGTAAGAGGAGAGAATTAATACTGACATCACCAATCGTCTGTTCATTTCACAATCTTTTTGAATTAGTATAGAATTAATACTGACTGACATTAGCTATCGTCTGTTCATTTCACCTCCTTTTTGTATTAGTAGATAATTAATAATGACTGACATCAGCTATCGTCTGTTCATTTCACCATTAATAGAGAATTGATACTGACTGACATCAGCTATCGTCTGTTCATTTCACAATTGTTTTGTATTAGTAGATAATTAATACTGACATCAGCAATCGTCTGTTCATATCACATTTTTTTGTATTAATTGAGAATTAATACTGACTGACATCAGCTGTCGTCTGTTCATTTCACAATTTTTTTAAATTAGTAGATAATTAATACTGACTGATATCAGCAATCGTCTGTTCATTTCACCATTTTTTTGTAATAGTAGATAATTAATAATGACTGACATCAGCTATCGTCTGTTCATTTAGCATTTTTTTTGTATTAGTAGATAATTAATACCGACTGACATCAGCTATTGTCTGTTCATTTCACAATTGTTTTGGATTAGTAGATAATTAATACTGACATCAGCAATCGTCTGTTCATATCACATTTTTTTGTATTAATTGAGAATTAATACTGACTGACATCAGCTGTCGTCTGTTCATTTCACAATTTTTTTAAATTAGTAGATAATTAATACTGACTGATATCAGCAATCGTCTGTTCATTTCACCATTTTTTTGTAATAGTAGATAATTAATAATGACTGACATCAGCTATCGTCTGTTCATTTAGCATTTTTTTTGTATTAGTAGATAATTAATACCGACTGACATCAGCTATTGTCTGTTCATTTCACAATTGTTTTGGATTAGTAGATAATTAATACTGACATCAGCAATCGTCTGTTCATATCACATTTTTTTGTATTAATTGAGAATTAATACTGACTGACATCAGCTGTCGTCTGTTCATTTCACAATTTTTTTAAATTAGTAGATAATTAATACTGACTGATATCAGCAATCGTCTGTTCATTTCACCATTTTTTTGTAATAGTAGATAATTAATAATGACTGACATCAGCTATCGTCTGTTCATTTAGCATTTTTTTTGTATTAGTAGATAATTAATACCGACTGACATCAGCTATTGTCTGTTCATTTCACAATTGTTTTGGATTAGTAGATAATTAATACTGACATCAGCAATCGTCTGTTCATATCACATTTTTTTGTATTAATTGAGAATTAATACTGACTGACATCAGCTGTCGTCTGTTCATTTCACAATTTTTTTAAATTAGTAGATAATTAATACTGACTGATATCAGCAATCGTCTGTTCATTTCACCATTTTTTTGTAATAGTAGATAATTAATAATGACTGACATCAGCTATCGTCTGTTCATTTAGCATTTTTTTTGTATTAGTAGATAATTAATACCGACTGACATCAGCTATTGTCTGTTCATTTCACCATTAATAGAGAATTGATACTGACTGACATCAGCTATCGTCTGTTCATTTCACAATTGTTTTGTATTAGTAGATAATTAATAATGACTGACATCAGCTATCGTTCATTTCACAATTTTTTTTGTATTAGTAGAGAATTGATACTGACTGACCTCAGCTATCCTCTGTTCATTTCACAATTTTTTGTATTAGTAGATAATTAATACTGACTGACATCAGCTATAGTCTGTTCATTTCACAATTTTTTTGTATTAGTAGATAATTAATACTGACATCAGCTATCGTCTGTTCATTTCACCATTTTTTTGCATTAGTAGATAATTAATACTGACATCAGCTATGGTGTGTTCATTTCACCATTAATAGAGAATTGATACTGATTGACATCAGCTATCGTCTGTTCGTTTCACCCTTATGTTGTATTGGGAGATAATTAATACTAACTGGTATAAGTGCACCATCGCTTTTCCTATCTAATATAAGTAACAGAACGTATAAAATTTTATTTAACGAAGATTTGGGAAGGATCAAACATAAGAAAGATATACAAGTTTAACAAATCACCTTATTTAAATAAGTTGATAATATTACATGGTTTAAATAGGTTTTACACTAGACAGTCTTTTGTTAATCAAGAGAAATTAAATCAGTTGCAATAGACTTAGCTATTCCAATAGGGAACAATTGAAGTAAGTAAAGCTCCCACAGGTTGCGCACTGTAAAAAAGGTACATTATAAGAAATATTAAGGACTGGTATCAGTCACAGACCTAATTAGGTTATTGAACAAATCGTTATATACCCTGATTTCCACCATTATGTGATCCTAAGCATTAAGTAAGCCTAAGCATGGCCTTACAATTTAGGGTGTAAAGATACTTCCATAGTTTTTAACACTATGCCTTATGGACATATAAAAAGAAGTCAAAAACACTGACATACAAAACCATGTCTTGTGGACCTAGATAAATATAGCATAAAGCCCATCATTTAAAACTATGCCTTATGGGCATAGAAAAACAAGTCAGAAAATCTGGCATACAAAACTAAGTCATATGGACTTAGGAAAATAGACCACTAACTCTAACTTCCAAAACTATTCCTTATGGGCATAGAAAAACAAGTCAAAATCTCTGACATTCAATACTATCTCATATGGACATAGAAACAAAGAGTAAAAACTCTATCAATCAAAACTACGCCTTATGGGAATAGAAAAACAAGTCAAAATCTCTGACATTCAATACTATCTCATATAAACATAGAAACAAAGAGTAAGAACTCTATCAATCAAACTATGCCTTATTGGCAGAGAAAAACCAATCAGAAACCCTGACAAACAACACTTAAGGGTCAATATTACATGGTCTCGTCAAAGTCATCGTAACTTAACTGTTCGTAAAGTCTAACTGTTGGTTAAACTGGTTGTGTATTGCAATACTATTTTTATGTGCTGGTCAAATTAGGAACAGGTGCCTTCCATTGGTTCTTATCGTTAACTTTCTCGGAGCGCTAGATTTGTTTCAAACTTGTGATTGGCATAATTTTACCATAGAGAATATAAGCAAGTCATTTACAACGTCTATGGAACTGTTATGGAAACAAATCGATCAAAGCAAATCCAATTTATTAATACTGTTTAAGGTTATCTGCTATCATTTATCATATTTATTTGTCTGCTAAAAGTTTGTTGAAAATAATAAACACGAAATTTAAATTTTTAGCAAAGTAGGAGAAACTATGCTAATTGAATTAATAGATAAATACAAACAAACAATTTAAAATAAACAATTGTAATTGGTGTCCAATCAGTTCATGCATTTCTAAAACTATATTGTTGTTAGAACTAAAACGTAAAATGATTCTTCTTAGTAAAAAAATTTCAGGAAATTCTTTCGTTCCAATTACTGTATCTCTTCGGTCTTTAAAGTCTTGTGTTACTTAGAACTTGAAACTCATTTTACAAGTCATCACAATAAAACAATAAATCCCCCATTTTATAATACAAATAAATGTAACCTAACTTTAACAGCAACAATTGCCTTTAAAACAATATGGTGGAGTGTTTAACGTTATTAATGTAAACGTTATGTTTGCTATACGAGTGCTTTTACGTGGACATTAGCGTTAACCAAACATTGTAAAATCAAAAGTAGTGGTTGTTATCACTTAACATTATGTTAAGCCCTAACGAATAGAATAACGTGACATTGTAAGATTGGGCCTAAGTCTATTAGACTTAGAAAAAGAGTAAGAACTCCAACAAAGATTACTACTACAAATACTCATAGTGACAGAAGTAGCTACTTCTGCGCCAAGGAGGAGAGATTGACACCTCACACATTGTGATCACGAGTTGCTTTGTCCACCTATGTAGGTTTACGTCCAGGTTGTTCCTCCGACGAATCGATGTAATAGAATACAAAATTTGAAGCGAGGGATGACTGGTTATACAAAAAGTACTGATGTCTTCGGTAGCTATCAAATACCATATGTTTATTATACTCTCTAGTTATGTTAGTAGAGGAATAATACTCACTGAAATCAGCTATAATCCATTCGTTTCACCCTCGGTAGTATTATTTAATAGTTAATACTGGCTGACATTAGCTATCGTCTGGTCATTACACTCCTTTGTAGTATTAATATATAATTAGCACTGACTGACATTAACTATCGTCAGTTCATTACACCCTTTTGTATTACTAGGAAACAATGAATACAGAAGGGCATTAGCTAACGTCAGAACATTTCTCACTTCTCTAGTATTAGGAAAGAATTAACCCTTACTTTCAATAATTTTCTGCATTATCTAGATTTGGCGGTTTAGCTTATTATTATTATTATTATTATTATTATTATTATTATAAATCAGTTTCTTTACATTTTACAAACCTACGTGCTTACCACACTTTTTTTGTATTGGTGGCAAACGATTCTACTTATGTAATTCCACCCCTAAATATTACTAGTTATACTTTTTTGTGTGGCTTATCTTGGTTTCCGTACCCGCCATTCTCACTTTTAATTACATTAATGAGGTAAGTAAGAGTAATGTAAATTCTTGAGAAAGTGTATTCACATTAGTGTGGAGGGAAAGTGGAAAACAATCTAGGAAAGTCCTCCCTCAGTACCGTCAGCCAAAATTTGAGCCCCAACATCATCGTCACCAGCAAATAATACTAAATGAACTTGACATTTGGTTCACGGGCCCACCGATGTGGATAACTCTATTTTTAAAAATTAAAATTATAGTTACAGTTCTACAAGATATCTGAGCTGTTTTATATTAACTCGTTGACAAATAATTTTTCTATTGTTTGTTATTTTATGCTTATATTTTTACAATTTTAATTTGCAGATGTATTAATTTACTGACCTTATGCTCAATTTCCAGTAAATGTTTAAAAATACTCTTAATAAAATTAAACAAATCACATAAATCAAGTATGTGTTTAAAACGACAAAGAAGAATCCTTAATAAAACTAATATAAACATAAAACCTCCATAAGACCAAACCTTTGATCAATTCGAGCTTAGAACCAAAGTATCTCACAGGTGGTAGAGAAATGTCTTGAAAATTCACTTTTACATAGCCATGACTGTATCAGGACGATGGTGGGATGTTTCCAAGACAATCAAAGGCTGACAAGACTGTAATAACTAGAGCTGTTTATTCTCATTCATTACTAAACAGACCCTCTAAACACGGTCATCATAAATTATTGTGCGTGTGGTTGGTCAAACGTGTAGTGAGTGAGAAGTAACTCTCAAATCAAACTTTGCTTTCCCCTGGCAAGAACTCACAATCTAAGAGTACCAAATCACGCAAGTCCCCCTCCCCCCCCCTCCTTCTCCTCCTCCGAGTTTTGATTACGCGTCCCGAATCACTCACCCAGCGAGAGGGTCTCGATCTCTGCCATCTCCGGATGGGACACCCGGCCCGGTCCAGACAACTCTGTGATGAGAAACTGGACGTGGTCACACTCTTCCTTGGTTTTCAATATCTCTACCGCTACCTCCGTGTCATGGAGCTTGCTGGCCACTGTCTGGAAAATGGAGTCACAGCCTCTAATTGTTTGAAAAAAAACCACCTTAAAATATTTCTTAAATCTCTGGGAACCCCTACCTAGCTGACACATGTATTAACGGTCCTCAGAGGTAAATTACAACGTGTATGTATAAAAGTGTCAGCTGTCGCGAGAAGAAACAGAATTGTAATGAGGATGGAGAAAGATAGGGTGCCAAAGAGAGTGATGGATATGAAGTACCGGTATGTAGGTAAAAGACCACAAGGTAGGCCAAGAAAGAGATGGCAGGGGAAGATAACAGAAAGTGTAAAAGTGAGGGGAGAAAAATGGAAGCAATTAAAGAAGGAAGAATGGTGGAAAGATAGAGGAAGATGGAGGCATTTGACTAAAATAGCCCGGCCACAGGCTGGAAACAGTTGATGATGGTGTGTAAATCAGTAGGGTTAGTAAATAATAGTAATAAAAAACTCATAATTTTGAATAAAACTTTTTTAAATTCTGCATAGTGGTTGCCTAATTATATCTACTAATTAATGTCCTTCGGTACTTAAACTTGCCTTATAAATGTTCATACTAATCTCACTCTTAACATTACTACCGGAACTCTTCTCGTCATCTTCTTCGGATACACGATTTCTCTGGACATATCTCCACGTTGAACAAAATTATTAATAGACCAATAAAAAGCAAGATTTGTACATTTTCCTGGAACTCTGGACACATAATCATGGAACCCTGGTTGGGAACCACTGCTCTAATGACTCAGTACACATGGATAGTTTATCAATAATTATTTCCGCAAGAAAATTTGTGCTGAAAATATTATGATGACCATCGGGAAATAACGAGAAAAATTACCAATAAAATGAAAATTCCACACGCTCGTTTAATTTATCTGTTTGTTTTTTAATAGCTCTGTGTATGTGTGTGTGTGTGTGTGCACTGCGTACTACCACCCATCCAGAATATCATCATATTTACACTAATGAGATAAGGATGAGGAAGATAGAATTTAAACAAAGTGTACCCCGAATGTGCAGGAAAGTAAAGAAGAAAAAACTATTTAGAAGAAACCACCGCAGAACGCTCGACGGGGATTTAAACCCAGACCTTCCCAAACTCGGAAAGCTAGACAAGATAATATACAGACGTATTTTCCCAATTGACTGCCATTGAGGGGTTTCAGTATTTACAAGAGGGTATCTTGAATGGAAAATTTGATGTAAAATATCCCTAAATAAATAACAGAAGTCACTACGAAAACTTCGGCGAATATTTACACGTTAGTTCCTTTTGTTATTATTTAAGGAATAAATATTGACGCACTTACGTGGTCATTTTTTAATAAAATGGTATGTGTATGTATCTATTAAAACTTTGATAGAAACCTTATACAAATATACATCTACACTAATATTATGAAGAGTAAAGATATGATTTTTTTGGGTTTTTTTTTTGTTTGTAATGGATAAACTCAAAAACTACTGGACCGATTTTAAAAATTATTTCACCAATATAAAGCTACATTATCAGCGAGTAGCATAGGCTATATTTTATTTTGAAAATTTAATTTATTCCTCATAAAAATGTCGATAGTCACTCATATTTTATGGATGATTAGGATGATTCTTCAATATGTGTGTTGAAAATAATAATGCGGGGGAGGGGGCTTAGGGGGAGGAAGAAGGGTCTAGTCTTACATATTTTCAAAAGTTACGAATCTAATTATGACTGCCCTTGTTGTCCAATAGTAAAAGAGTTCCTGGCTATGGATCCAGATGGCCTGTGTTTGATCCCCGGTGCTTCTTAATTTTATTTGAAGCAGTGGGTCTGGAATGGGGTCAACTCAGTCTCGTGAGGACAAATGAGGAGCTACTTGAATGAAAAAATAGCAGCTGTGCTCTGTAAAACTGAGATTAACGTCCGGAGGGCTCGTTGTGCTGGCCATATGACACCATATATTCGCATAAATTGGCACTATCTTCACCAATATGACACCAAGGAGTTTTTTTTATGAATAAAACTAAATAAATGGATAAATCTAGCTCACTTTATTCTGAATATTGTTTTCAAACAAAATATGCTTTGTTTTTGTTTTAAATATAACTAACCCCCCCTTTTTACATGAAAACAATAATATCAATCGGTTCAGTTTTACCTTGACGATCCCAATGACAATATGCTCAAGTCCTGGACGATCCGAATAGTAGTGCAGCACCAGTGCACCATCTTCCGGCCGCTCGGTGCACCGAAACGACGGGGCTTTCATACCTGGATATAACGTACCCAGATGATCATGCAGGGCATCCAAGTTCTGTAACAAGTAAAGCTTCGGTAGCAAGCTTTAAATATACATGCTATTCATATGATCACGTAGGGCGACCAAATTCAGTAACATGAAAGAGCTTCAGTCATAGGCTTCTAAGATACAGGCTTTTCATATTATTGTGCAGTTATAAGAATTCGGGCTACCAAGTACAATTTGTCATAAACTGAGTAATCCTTGCACATAGGTATAGAACATCAATTTTTCAAAATCATAGACTTAAGGTACACACAACAATAGCGCAAACATCAAACTTTCTACCTCGATGGTTGAAAAACATCGGCCAACAGCTATCAATGCCGATAGCATCGTACTTCAAACTTTCACCATCGATGTTTTGAAACAATGTTATGTTCGATGTCTATTCCTGCTAGACACTTTCAGGACTGTTCACACTACTACAAGTTAAATTACCAGTAGAGCAGCATATTTTTTTATCCTCACGTCTTACTCCTTATTCAATCTATACGTAAATGTATTAACAATCACGCTAGTGAGTTGGAGATGAGTAAGGTTGAATTTAAAGGAAGTGTACACATATTTGCGTATAGGAAAAATGAAAAACCATTTTGTAAAATACACCCTCTTTACACACGACTCTGATTCGAAACCCGATCGGCCTGTAGCCGGTAATTTAGTATTTTGCGAGAGTAACGCCTTAGATTATGCGGCCACCAAAGCAGTAGCAACTTATTACTACCACACCAAATACAATGTTGCCGCAGATGGAATCGTGTCTGTAGATTGATGACAGTAATAGGTGTTTGCAGAATGTGTAATAAATACCTGAAGGAAGTCCCTCGGTGTTGCTCCAAGGACTTGAAGGATCTTGTCATAGCCGGAGTCTTGGCAGAACTCGAAGAAGGTTTTACCGAACAGTTCCAGTATAGCGTTGGCTGGGATTTCTGCCAACATTGATAACATTTGGGAAGGAATCAAACACAGGTGGGGAAACTGCACCTGTATATACTAATCAGGTACGGCATATTTCTCCAATCTTGCTATTACTAGTATCATTGGGGTATTTAAGATTATACTGAACCCAGAACACAAACAAGGTATACATCAGACACTCAGCCTTGAGGGTGTTTCGCTGTGCTTCTTAAGACAGGTTGAGTCCTTGGTTACTGGGGAGCGCTAGTTGCAGTGTTTGATAACAGTCCTTCCAAAGTGAAACAACTCACTTTCAAATTTTTCGTTGTAAAGGGTATGGTGGTCTGAACACAATATTTTAGTTACCAGCAATCCCGTCCCACCCCCTCCCTTTCAACTCACCTTCTTACCCCTCTTTTAAAGAACACACCTTTCCAGACAAGTAACTAGTAGAAGGTATTTGGAGATTGTTTACAACTAGATAATTTGAAAACATTCACTTGTAATTTGCAGTCTGATTTGGGGATTGTTTTATAGGAAGGGGAGTGGAGCCACTACCTGAACTTATCTTTGCGATATCCGGTTTACTGACAGTAGAAGGAAATTTTGGTTCTCTACTAAAACAATCTTTAAAGTGAAGTGTTTTTAAAAATGTCTACTTGATAGCGAAGTTGTCAATTAAGGTCTTGCACCTAGCAATCCTTGAGTTGAAGGACTCAAGATCTCCCAACGAGCACCGCCATTTTAACCTCTTGGCTGTCGATCCGGTGTATATCTTTTATGTGATAAAGGCTCATATATCACTAATTATTTTAAAGGTAGTGTTATGATGAGTGAGGAAGAATAACAGATTAAAGAATGGAGCTTTTAGGAACATAAGTACATTAATTCATTAACCCCNNCGCACACACACGTATTCTGCACCCTACTAACCACCTGGGTTGTCCGTATATCTACTTTAATGAAATAAGTATGGAGGGGAAAGGTTCGAATTCGAGAAAATATACCATAATTTGCGCGGAGGAAAACAGAAAGGCTTTTCGAGGAAAGAAAAATTTCTCGTTACACCAGTTTGGGTTTCGAGCACCACTACTCTCTCCAACGTCATAATTGATGAAACGAGACTGACACCTTTATCTACGCTACTGCCAGTGTTTGGGACGTGGTCTAATAATGAGCTACCTTTGACCCTGAACGACCTTGGACAAATCAATAGTAATAACTATGCCGCACTAAACCATAGGTTTCGAGTTTGAATCCTGTTATAAGGTGACATTTTAGTTGTACATTATAAATGTGTTTGTAAACGTTACGTACTCAGAAACCAACATTAATTTAAATATAATGCTATGTAATATATTTAGTTGAAAATATAAATTATAAAATCACCCATAATATTGAAGGTTAAAGGAAGACTGAAAAAAAGTTATTTTGGTAGGTGCTTATGTGTATTCCAAGACTAGTCCAGACTGTTTATTTTCTTAAATATTTTATGAGACACTCTAGCTCAGACAGACACGACCATCAAATAAATGAGGCTAATGACCCCCTTTATTTAAGGCATCTGTGAGACACCATTATTAATAAACATTTCTTGAAAACGTTTGATTTCAAATAAATAAGATATGCCCTACCTACAAACCATTACTTATTTTCCATTTTTATCGTATTTTAATATAATTTCATTAATAAATGGTGCAGTAATACTAGTTTTAATTAAAAGGCAACCATTTTATTAATTTTATAAACAATATAATGTGACGACAAAAGAACACAATTTACGCTAGTTACACTACCAAACCGTTTAGTTTAATTTAGCCAGTTCATGTTTAGTTCCAAAATTTGAGACATTATTTATTTTATAAATTAATATATCTATGCCCTTGGGATGATGAACAACTTGAATATAAACAACATATGCATGAATGGTTTCCCTCGGGACCTATGTGTTGTTCAAATTTGGTCAAAGTATGTTTCTTAGTTGTAATAGATAAATAATAGTTTCTAGTTTTAGACACAATAATCATGTTAAAGTACAAAATATATATATATATATATAAAAAAAAAGTATAATTCTTAAATATAACTTATTTGTGCTTTAATAAACATATGATTCACAGAGGCACATTTTTACAAACTCTAATTTTTGAAGATCAACAAATAATTCATGTAAGTTTAAATATTACGGGTCACTGCAGCAGCTGAAACTTTTCTCAGCATTTTAGTTGGTATTCCCTAAAGATATGAGTAGAACTTTGAATTTGACAACAAGTTTGTAGCACCTGGTCTTTCTACTCGTTCGGGTGATACGCTTATGTACTAAGTACGCTGATAGTTTTAAGGATCAGGATTGTTATATGTATAGGAAATGTACCCGAATTTGCGTGGAGGAAGAGTGGAGAACCATTTTAGAAAAGAAACCCTCCTTACAGCCGACCTAAATTTGAATCTTAATATACCCATCATCAGCACTCTTGCCCACTGCGAGAGTGGCGTGTTAGACCATGCGGCCACCGAAGCGGGTGGAATGTAACGTATTGGAGTTTAAAGACATTCAAGGTACTTGAATAATCCAAAGATTTTATGGGACCACACTAACATTTGTCTCTATAAAATATATATTTAAACATTAAAGAATCACAAATTTATCAAATTTAGATTCATTAAAGGTTTACCAGGTAAAAATATTGTATAATACTCAGTATTGTTACTAGCGACTACACATACGCAAAACATCCACAGCGGCGTGAATTAAGTTGTAAGTGATCTCGTCTTCATAGATTTGTCGAACCAAAAACTGGCCCTCCATGACCACCTCGGCATCTTTTCTGCAAGGAAACCAATTACTAAATTACTTAACTAATAGGAGAAAAAAACAAACATATTTTATCTTTTCAATAGTGGAACCAATAATTACTAAATTACCTAAATAACACTTAAAAAAGTGCATGTATAAATGAAACATTAGTTTTATTGTATTAATACAACTATTCAACATCAGTGTTGGAATGTAAACTATGTATTATGCTCAATGTTTGTTCTAGATATTTTAATATGTTGTATGTGTTATTTTTTTGACTTGTCAATTAATGGTCTAATAACTGATATTGATTATGTTATTGATACCTTTTTAAACTTATCATGCCATATTAATGCTGTTGAAAGCACAGTTTAACAAATTTTTGAACATTAAAGTGTCTCAATTTCAACCTTTTAATATTTTTTAACATTGTATTAATTCATCAGTGTATTATATATTTTTACTTTATATTGCTAATATAAGTTTTTATCTAAGTCGTGACCATAATAATTACTGCTCCTTACTCAATTATTATTTATAATGTTTTCTAAAATGGTAGTAATACAAGTAAAAACTAATATTTCCTCGCTGATTTAACTTGGGCCTACATGACTTACGGCCTCATCTGAAAGGATGTATATTAAGGGTGTCGGATTGGGGAGCTATACTGTAGACATTCATAAAACCACAAAAAATCACCAAAATTGTTCTGAAAGAATATGATTTATTAAAAATATATGAAAAGGTAAATTTTGTTTAAATTCAACGTTTTAATTGACATGTAGGGTATTTTATATTATTGAAAATTGTGGGAAACGACAGCAAATAAAGTAATGTTTTATTAGTGTCAACGATATCACATTTTAAGATATTTGATCACTTTTCTTTCCAATAACCTTAATTATTTTTAAAAAAAATTGTAGTAAATTGGGCACTTACTTGATTTTTTCCCAAGTTTCTTCACCAAACGTTTTCACCACCAAAAGCTCCAACGCGTAATTTACGAAGCCGTACTGGAAATAAATGATAAAATACAAGATATTATAAAATTGGTAGATAACATATTTTGTAATTTTTTTCTTACACGTTTACTTATATTTACATAATTTAATATTGAGTTTTATTTTACCCGAGGGAAACTTTAAAAATAATATTTAGTTTTATTGGATTTTCCTTAATTTCCTTAATTCAATTATTTTATACTACCCAGCGATTTGAAAAAAAAAAACATCTAAGAACGGACCTGGCTATAAAACTGATGTGTCTTGTCTTAATCCCAAATATATTATTAGTATCAATTCAAACACCAGCCGTGAAAGCCTTCCAAACAAAAATAGTTTAATAAGGTTAAGTATTAGTATTTTAGTATTAAAATCAAATTATTATAAACAATTAAATATTTTATGGGTAGACCCAGTGCTCAAAATTAATAATAATGTTGTTCTGAAATTGTATCAAGCTTGTTTTAAAATAAATATATATGACAGCGAACTATTTAAATTATTGCAGCTTATTAACGATGATTCCGTACAGTTACGCAGTGAGCTCAGTTATAAAGTTAATTGAACTGTAATTTTAGATTTATCCTACTGGTTTACAATCTATGTCCACAGTGCACTTTCTATTTAAATATTAAACTTACATTACTATTAGCTCGCGCTCAAATATATTAATTACGGGTTTTAAACTATTTTTAAAATAAATTTAATTTAGAAGCAAAACAAATTATTATTTTAGTAAAGTAGATTTCATTCAATAACAAAAGTAAAGACAAACGTATTATTTTCAAAATTGTACTCACCATTTTAAGTTTATTATCTAAACGACCGTATGTTCAAAGTACGCCTTTCCCCCACACCCGTGTTAATGTATACAAACGCAAAGCTTCTATGTAGGAATAGTTGCAGACCCACTCTTCAAGGGGCAACTGAAGTAAGGACCTAGCAAAAGTCTTCTTTCAACGCTTGCTATGTATCGATCCATCCTGGGCTCCCACACAAGTAGTACACATACTCACTGACAGGTGGCAGGGCAGGGTTTAGCGATGTAATTTCGGTAAGGCAGGTAGTAAACATTTTGGTGAATCTGTTATACTTTAATTTTGTACATTAAACTTGGCATTACATAAATATTTTTAGAATTAAACTAAGTCAACACAAGCTACCGTTTGAAGGGATATAATCGACTGTCATCAACAATTAAGTTTATTTTATAAGTATTAAAACTTTACGTTGACATATTAATACAGGCCTACCCAGCGCAGGTCACTGTAATTATATTTCGTATTGTTTTTTAGTCCCCCACGCCTTACTACCCGTCCAGGCTACCCAAAAATTATTTTATCGACGCGTATTACTGCCTATACAGGTTATACACATATAACATTAATACAATGGGATAGGGATGAAGAAGAAAGCGTTTTAGAGATAGTCTAACTTAATTTGTGTGGAGGGAGAGTGCAAAACCACTTATAAATAAACCTTTCAATAGACACGACCAGGATTTGAACCCCGATCTTCCCATCTTCAGCAGGCTGTCATAACACTAGGGTAACGCCTTAGACCATTCGGCCACTGAAGCGGGTCACGATTATTTAAACTAATTTACCAGAGCTGAAGAAGATATAACTTAAAGGAAATCAACCCGAATTTGAAGGGTTGGTTAGAAAACCAATTAATAATAAATATACAAGTAAATAGGGCCTACACCCAACCAGGTTTTGAGCCCTGACCTAACTGTCACCAGCACACAAGTCTGATGTTAAAGTGATGACTTAGATTATGCGTTTTTTTAGTAATGAAAAGTAAATATGACAATAATTTAAAGAAATGTATATTTTAAGAGGCGTTATGATGAATTAAATCATAATGAAGACAGTACTGAATCCTATAATAACCAATATCTATTAAAAATCTAGAATTTGTATAAATTTCAGATCTAAATAAAGTAAAGTTTGGTTGATTTGTATAAACAAATGGTTGTAATGAATCTATGATTGCCTTGTTATACACAGCATCTCACAGCTTTTTATTGTTCTATTTTTCTTTTATATTTTGAATATGATTTATTTGTATTCTGCCATATAGAGAAAGTATTATAATCCTGCACATTTTCTATCCCCAGATTAAGATATCCAAACATGTTATGAGTCCACGAACTAAAAAATGTGGGTCTCAAATTTCTCTGTGTCCGTTTGTCTGTGCCTGGGGTTGCAGATAAACGGTTTATTTTATTAGGTTATTTCTTGATATTTATTTGTCATTTGGTCATTACTGTACCTTGAGTTTAAATCATGAGTTATTTTCCTAGCCCTAAAATTAGGGGTGGGAAACCAATTACTTATTTTTGAAAATTTAAATTCATTTTCTAAAATTGACACATGGGGAGTATTACATATGCTTAATAGCACTGTGTATCCTACTTGGTATTTGGATAAAAATGTATTTAAGAGTAATTTACTAATTACTTATTTTTGAAAATTCTAATTTGTTCAAAAATTGCTATAGCGATTCTGTTTGAAATACATATTTTGTGAGTGTTTTACATAGTAAGTTTAATTGTATTTTTTTCAGAGAGGATCTGGTTTAATCTAAAAAAAATATTCAAAAATATCTCTGACAATTTTGTTCAAATTAAGTTCTTAGGGAGTGCTTTACAAGATTAGTAAAATACATGAATTTTTCTTTTTCTTAAATAATTTAAATATATATTACCTACTGATTTTCTAAAATGAACATTTCTAAAAATGATCCCATGAAATTTATTTGAGTTGAATATGTGTCTCACATGATTATAAAAAACAATGTGTTTTACTTAAGGATTGTTTACTTATATTTAATTTTTGTAAATTTTGGTCCCAAGTTAGAATAAACTAAATAAGAACGTATTTACAATTATTTCATTGCCTTTATTTTAAAATTTAATTTAATTTGATTAGCTTTAACTATTAAAATAGGAAAACATTGATGCAATTTAATTCAAGTAATATGAATTCCTATACATTCCTTCATTAAGTATTCCTTTAACGTGCAATAAATAATACCAGATCATCTTCTCAAAGCCAGGGTTTGTGATGGAAATGGGCGTTGCTATGACGGCACTCCATTCCTCTAGTTCCGACTCATAAAATTGAGATGGAGGTTAGTAAAATATTCAAAGGTATGATTTTTCAATTCGTCGCACAGAATAGTGGCGTAATAACATTTTCGAGTCGTTGGAAGTAATGGGGTTAGAGGCGCACGATAGTACCGGATGTAAGGGTTAGCTTACCGATATGGATCTGTTGATCTTCCCTAGATGTACTGGGGGGAGAAGGGAAGGCCAAGGGGCGAGTCGTATTTTCGAAGTAGGAATGGACTTAAGGTGAAAGTGCAGGGAACTCGAGCTTAGAGCAAGTTTTTTGCAGTTTTTATAGGAATTTTTTTGGAGCAAAATAAATCAAATTTTTCTCCAGCAGAAATAAATAGTTTAAATTTCTTCACATAGTGATAGCAACAGTTGTTGAATATCTGTCAAGATCATAGTAGCATTAGATGAGAAACTTTTTAAATGAAGTGAAAAAGTTGTTATCAAATTCAAAAACAGCCTTGACAGATATTCAGGAGCTGGGATGTTAGGTATAAGATTACACTCGAACCAAAAAACGTATCAAAATGCATTTTTTCTGCATCCTTCACTTGACACTATTGAGACTGGAATCATTTAATAGTTGTTGTTTTTTAAATAAGATATCCACTTTAAAACTCTGGTTGTATTTTTGGAAATCGAATGAAATAATTTCACTGGTCTTAATTCAATTTTTTTTCTAAAGTAGATTAAACAGGTGTCGCAACGCGATGTAGTTTTATGTAGAGTTGTATTGCCTACCTAAATTATATGTTTTCCAGGCAAAGAGATGTGCTATTAATATCTGTCTCCATTTACGAGAGATTTGAGGCTATTTTCAGGTCCCACGGGGCGTTTATTTGATCCTTAGGAGTGAATTTAGTAATTAAGTAAGTATTTTTAGATTCTTTCAAACTTAAATATTATTATTATTATTATTATTAGCATCGCGTCTTACTACCCGTTCGGGTTATACGCACTTACGCTAATGGGTAATGGTAGGGTGATTGTGAGATGAAATGGAGGACCTACAGATTTAACGTGGAATCCGAACCACGGTGGAGGCCTGGCATTCCCCACAAACTAAAATAATATAATTCCTTGATATATTGTGTTTTGCAATAGAATAAGTTATTCCTACATATGTCTTATAGCTTTGCGTTTATAAATTACATAATTATATTATATTATACACGAAAATTTACTGACAATTAACGGTGTGCGTAAAAATATTACTCACAGGCAGAGGACAGGGAGCGTTCGAGGTCTAAGTTCACTGACAACAGGAAGGGACCTGTTGTAAGCCAGAACACCTAATAATAGTAATAATAATAATGGACTACCTACATTATATATATATATATATATATATTTAAGAACCCGGCTCATTCCACGAATAACATCTAACTTAGGCAAGTATATAATACATCTTCAACCAGACGTCTCATCGTTGTATGGTTTTTGCTTTTAAAAAAAGCCCGTAGAGTTGCAACCATATGGAAAAATTATTATTTTAAAGTGAAATAAAAAAAATTAAAACTAATTACAAGTTCTTAGTACTATTTACAGTTATTCACAACCTATATATATATAAAGACACAAGATGAGGAAGGTGAGTAATAATAGGTGTAAGTACACCGACCCGTTCTTGTAGATCAGGTGAGATTGGGAATGTCCCTGAGATAATCTCATTATGAAAATGCACCCCGCAGAATTGAAGTAAGGACAGAACTGACCACGTAAATAAGGTATCGCTCTCATTGGATTATCGGTCATTGAAATTAATTAACGTCAAATTTATTCCTTCCGTGTTTGTCAAGTTTGATTTAAATTAACGTCACTTTGAAGGTTTTTTTAAAAAAAATATTAAAGTATTTTTAATAAAAAAACAACTCATCTTTAGGCGTTGCATGTTATCTTTCAAATGAGGGCTATTTGGGTAAATTTGGATCCTTGCTGTTTGTTGATAGGGAACTTTGTTCTTTAAGAATATGTGAATTTGTGTGTGGTGCATTTTTAAGTTGGAGGATAGCCACTGCGAATTGAAATAAGTTTTACTAGTTTTTACTTTACCAGCATCTGTCCGGGCTATACGCTTTTAATTACACTCATTAGTGTAGCGATATTGACCTCGATGGTCTTGGAGTAAGGCTATCGCTTCGGGAGTCGATGTTCGTGGGTTCAAATTCAACCGAGGTCGATGGATATTTATTGATTGATAAAAATACGTAGCACAGCTTCGGAGTGGAAGTGAAGCCGTCAGTCTATTGTCAATTGTGGCTTGTAAAAGAGCCCTAGTGGGTATGTGAAAATACGTTTCCAGGCAAAACTTGGTAGGTCCTTTATAATTCGCTCATAGAAATTCAGTGTGGAAGGAAACGTGGGACCACCACACTACCTGAACTTCCCTAGTACACGGAATTTATATCAGATCGTGTAGGCAGCACTAATCAGACGAAGAGCCGAGTGTATGTCCAGCGTCTGATGGATAGAAATTACATCAAACAAACCTTCGGGTTGTTGACTTAATAAGAAGTGTGGGGATTATTAGGGTAGATAATAAATAAAGTGTACCTACATTTGCGTTGAGAGAGAGTAAAAAGCCCTTTAGGAAAATAATCACTCTCAAGACATCCATCTGGAAATCTAACATCTAAATTAGAATAGATGAGGCTTTAGTTCAGTCCACGTGTCCCATTAGATGCGGGTAATATCGATGGGTTCATGGTCTATGATGCTAGACCCATGATGGACAGGATTCTCAATAATAGATAGGTCAAAGTTCATATTTGTACCAGGTTGCTCATGTGGCTGTTTTCCTTTATTTTACCACGATCATCTTTTTTGGATTCCCATAAAATACTCTCCCTGACCTTAAAAATGATTAAAATAGTCTAGTAGCTGGTTAAAAATGTATATGTTATGTTTAATAAAAGGTAGTTATATAGTAGTAGAAAGTTAACTTCAGCACTGGGGTACATATGTCAAAATTAAATTATATATGTTAACATTTATTCTTCAAATATGGCAATAACCCTAAGCTTAATAAAAAGGAAAGTAAATATGTTCATAAATTTTGTAATAGTTCTAATATTAAATTTTTGTATTCTAGTTTTATAAAATATCGAAAATAAAATAAGCCATTAAAACCCATTTTACCTACGTAAAGAATGATCGTTTACTCATCGAAGTAAAATGGAAAATGCTATCAGCTTAATTTTCAAATGATGGACTCAATTAAATATGTTAGCTGATAAATACAAGCTGAACGTCAAACTTGCAATAAAAGCCAAACAATCAGAATAAACAGCAAATATTGGTCATTTAATCCACATATCTACGTTAATGGTACATACAATTCGAACAGATAGATTAAACAAGGAAAATTTATATGTAATAGCAGGTATTGATAGACATGCGGACCAAATTTCAGGCTTGTTTATTCTGTTTGCAGAGGACTGGAAGCTTCAGGCTCGAATCCAGCCTTGTGTATTTATATATATTTTTACCTCCAAATGTTTCCCACTTTACCTTTATTCAATTGCGCATACATTTCCTCTCATTTTTATCCTCCTGGTTCCTGGCCCATAAACATAATTAAATATGTGTAGCCTAAACAGATAATAAGACGTGAAAGAAAAAAAAATCCATGAACATCATAAACTATTATGATAAAAAAACACATAAATATATAAGACATACATTTTAAGTTTAAATATTGAACTTGAAACTCTGCTAAAATTATCACAATGATAATAACTATATTAATACCTCAAATAATACAAATTCTTAGCTTAACAAAATTAATGCTCTCAAAGCATAGACCTTTTTAAAATTTACTGAATTGTATTCTACCGGTCCTCTTTGATGTTTAGGGGATGACTATACAACTCGGTCGTCTTCAATATAATTCCATAAGAGCGTCAAAAGTCTGGGAATTCCATCCACAGCCTCAACATTTTCTGAGGGAGGAGGAGAAAGCTCATTCCATCTCATCGCTTATATCGGAACGCCTGGTTGCTGCTTCTGATGAAATTCCAATGTGCAGCCTTCCTTACCAATCGTCGTCCTACCCCTCTTTCTCTGGGCGACCCTCCCTACCCATTCCCAACCAGGGGGTCAGGTTTATAGCCCTTCCAAGACAACAGAAGCTAACTTATAAATAAAACAAAAGGTCCAGAGGATTGGCTCAAACATCAGCTTTATTTTCTTATCTGTGATTCTCAATATAACGATACAAATATGAGAAACTTTAGTTTAGTTGGGTTTTTTTTTTTAGTGTGGTGAGAGGGGTAGGTAGTAATAAATGATATAATAACTTTTAAATGATTGAAACAAAATTAACCTAAAACTAATTTTTACCATCCGGTTGTACTTAGTGTGATGTAGTTATTTACTTACGATATGAATGCTAGTATCATTAATTTAACCATGCTTTTAGCGGTTGTACTTAGTGTGATGTAGTTATTTACTTACGATATGAATGCTAGTATCATTAAGTTAACCATGCTTTTAGCGGTTGTACTTAGTGTGATGTAGTTATTTACTTACGATATGAATGCTGATGTCATTAAGTTAACCATGCTTATTAGCGGTTGTACTTAGTGTGATGTAGTTATTTACTTACAATATGAATGCTGGTATCATTAAGTTAACCATGCTTTTAGCTGTTGTTTTTTTAACATCAATTCTTAATGCCCATCCAGTTTATACGAATATGGATTCCTACTAATTAATATAATGAATGTGCTAGGGACGAGTAATGTTGAATCTTAGAGGTTTACTCAATATTGCGTGGTAAAAATGTGGAAACCTTTATAGGAAAAATCACCATAGTACAATTATTATTATAACGTGGAATCCGAACCACGGTGGAGGCCTGGCATTCCCCACCTTCACAAGATTTCTTGTCAGAGGTGAAGGAAGGGTTTGGTAATCAGATAAATCTGTGCCGGGACCGAGGAATGAACCCCGGCCGCCAGCACAGAAGTCTGACACCTTACCCCTAGACCGCCAGGTCACCAATAGTACAATTAATTGGTATTTTAGCCCTGATCTCCCCATCGTGCGATCCGGTCGTTCAGTGGGTCAAGTTTATTGCAGGATTGACACCTTAGAGATTAGACCATGCGGCCACTGAAGCGGGTTGCTTTTATCTATTCCATTGAAATAATTATACTTTATAATAAATACAAGATATTTTAATTGTCATTTAATTAAAACAGACACTTTTTTAATGGGATTGATATATTTTTTATATATTCTGTTTATTATTTTGTTTTAAATAGTTTTATTACAATAACAGGCGAGTTAATCCACGTAACATAATATGTCTGGCTCGTTTTTTGTAAAACATGAATCTAGTTTTTAAGACTCTTGCGTGTCTCTTGACATTAAACAAATGATAACGATTAGCTATGGATATCAAGTAAATTATTAATGCATTGATATATCATGACAAATCTTTATTCTATTATAACTGTAAGCCTATTTTTAAAACCCTCCTTTTCCCATTAAAAAATATAAAGCCAATACATTTGGGTAGTCGATGTTTGTTATATTAAAAATACACTAAATAATCCCTCTTTAATGCTCATGGCGCAAATCACATTAAAAAAAGATTTTCAAAGTCCAAACCTAGTACATGAAGAAAGTCAAGAGACAAAGATAAAATATACTAAAGTTTAAAATTAATTTCCCTTCACCCTTAAATAAACACAAAACAAAACTTTATTATTCCAAACATAAGTGTAATGGATAACCACCATTCTTTCAAATTCGCTTTGTATATTTATCTTAGAAATAAATTAAGAGGAGCACAATCGAATCAGACAAACACTTGTATGCGAATTTAAGTTTCCGGTTTACTTGGGGTCATAGTTTTCAAACTCTACCAAACATTGTTCAAATAGCTCACTAAAAGTGTAGAGATAAATATAATTTCTCTGTGCTAGAAGGCAGGTTATAGTTCTATATTTCGTGTGCCTTGTTTACTGTATAGATCGCCGGCGACTAGTTTCTCTTTCTTTGTGAAGACAGAAAAGGAAGGAAGTGTTATAACATCTACGCCGTACCGGAAAACGGATGCCAAGCTATAAGCGGAAAACACCTTATCTTAATAGACAACATGTGGCAAATTTACGAACTTTGAACTTATTACATTACCCAAGTATTCTAGAACATCTGGTTAGCAATATTTATTGGTGACCGGGAGATCAAAGTTCTATTCAACCCGTGTCGGCAGTCACATAGTCTAACACGACAATCTCGTGTCGGGCTGAATGGGGTTCGATTCTCTGTTGGGTGTAAAAAAGGTGGTTTTTCCCAGGTCTTTCACACTGATTCTATAAAAAAATTCTGGTACATTTTCTCTAAAATTCTACCTTACTCGTTCCTAACCTATTAGTTTGAATAAATGTATTAACCTGCTTCAGTGGCCGAACGGTCTAAGGCGTCCCTCTCTTGTTGGTTTACTGATGATGAGGAGATCGGGATCAGAATCCCGGTCGGGTGTAGTGAGGGTATTTTCCCTTAAATGGTTTCTCACTTTCCTTCAATGCAAATTCTGGTAGATTACCTCTAAAATTGTTTAGAATAATTATCATATTCGCTTGTAAACTTAATTAGCGAGTCGCGGTGATAAAAAAAAACTAAGCTTTCCAACATAAAATTGAGTCAAGAAAATATACCTAATATTTTAATAAAATTCATAATGTACCCAGTTTTTATTATAGTCCTCATTTAAACATGGGTGTTAAAAAAAGTTATAATACTCTATTTTATGAGATGAAGATAGTAAAAGATTGATGCGCCATTAGAGTGAGTCCCTATTATTATGACAAGTGTTCTGAAGTCTCATCTCAACCTATCTCTAGTTCTAACAGACACTGAAATATGTCCTAAGACGGAGGTGACAAGGGAGATATAACCTGCTTTTATGAGCCAACTTGCGAACTTGATGAGGTGTGACGCGCACAGCTGATTCCTGGTATCCATAGTAATAACGCGGCGCTGAATTTCAAGACGTTACTCGCAAAACTGAGACAGTTCCGAAGGAAGAGGGTGGGTGGGGTCACATTCATTAATGTTTTACCCCACCATTTTTTAGTATTTGGAGCTATGAATGAGGAAATTGAAAATTAGAAAGAAAATAAGAAGATTTTGTTCATGATCCCTGAACCAGAAAATATGGTTTTTGTTTTACTGTATGTGTGTCTATATCTCTGCCTAGAGCCGAAACATTTTTACCAATCAGACTAAAACGTTGTATCTAGGGTTTTCATAGGATTCCCCCTGAGATGTTGTTGGAATTAAACATCTAACCATAAAATTAAGGGTAGTTTACTTAAGGGCGAAAGGAGAAAAATCGATTTTTATCAAATATACCTTAATTATTATGATTAAAATTTGTATCTAATCACTTTTTAACACTACAAACAAAATGTTGGTTCTAAATTACAAGTGAAAATGACTTTGAGGGCACCATACATTAGCGGAAATATCCAGTTTTTAACAATACCTCCATAGCTCTTTCAGATATGAAATAACTTATCATTGCAAATATGTAGAGTTATTAAATATAAAAATATTTTATTTGAAATATATTTATATAAGACCAATAATTTATTATCTATAAGCAAATATATCTTTCTTATATATAAAATTCTCGTGTCACAATGTTCGTTCCCGTACTCCTCCGAAACGGCTTGACCGATTCTCATGAAATTTTGTGAGCATATTGAGTAGGTCTGAGAATCGGCCAACATCTATTTTTCATACCCCTTAGTGATAAGGGTTGTCCACCCTTAACATTTTTCTATAATTTTTAGACATTTTTTTAATATCTTTATTTTTTTTATTATGTCGCATTAAAAAATACATACAACCCTAAATTTTTACCCTTTTATCACCAACCCCTATTTTTTAATAGCCATTTTAGTAATTTAATCATTTTTCATCCCCGGTCGATAACTGATCAATCGTCATTTAATTAGTTATCCCCGCCAGTTGTCTACAGGTGTCACTTCTGACCCAGTAAACAGCACGGAGTAGGGATGAGAACGAAGCCGGTCTCCTGTTTCTCTCACACAATAAGACTTCTCTCACTCCCTACACAGTTGTCGGCCATCATTATTGTTTATGCATCAAGTGTAGTAGTAACGTTGACAATTATTATTTTGCTATCTCAGTGTAACTCTCATATTAACTATTAATCATTCCTATTTTATTAATAACTATAAATTACTTAAAAATTATTTATATGGCAAAACAACGTTTGCCGGGTCTGCTAGCTATAAATATAATCATAGAATTCAATGTGGAACAGAGTTGAGATTTGGAATTTAATATAAATTCCAAAGATCAATTAGAGTAAGATATGGACCTTAGATTGAGCAAAAAATTGATTGAAATTAGGAAATCTACTATATAATTCCTAATTTCAATCAATCTTTTGCTCAATCTAAGGTCCATATCTTACTCTGGTTGATCATTGGAATTTATATTAAATTCCACATTTCAACTCTGCTCCACATTGAATTCTATGATTATATTTAAAAATTATTTCCTTACTACAGTTCACTAAGTTTTTCAAGAAATATACAATATTTATTTTATATAAATGGTAAATTTGTTGTTTTGTCCTTTGGTGAATAGAAATGTTCCTCTTTTCTCAATATATTTCTGTAAAAGTGTATATTATTTAATCTATGCTCTCTTTTTTAAATGGGATGTTCTTATTTTCATCATGTTTTTGCAACAATGTATATTATTTGGTTTCGCATATATTACGAGTTTTAAGTAAATGTCTCCATTTTTAGGTTAAGGAGCGAGACATTCTGGTCTGTGCACCGTACAATTTATTCTAAGAAAGGGAATTAAGTAGAATATACTACTTTCGTTTTGTTGTGTATTTAAATAACACAAACCAATTGATAAGTATTTTTAAATGTATCTTTATTTAATGTTAATATAGTAATATTACTAAAGAGGCTTCTTTATACTGAAAGCCTCACTGTAGGCTCCAATTATAATATTCAAGAAATGCCCCTCGGTGGGCGCCGATTGAAGACTCCTAAAGACCACGCGTTGGGCAACAAATTTTTAAACTCTATGAAAAGAAACGACGACTTTTTATCTTAACATCTGTCCCTGGCTAGCTCGGATTCTCTTATCGACGCGATTATCAAATAAGGAAACTCCCACTTATAGAAAACATATACTTCGATCACTTTTATATTAATTTATTAATAGAACGTATTACTTTATACGTTGTTACTATAATAATTTACAACTTCAGCTTGTACAATTGGCCCGTCTCTACGACAGTCACCGTACACTATGACCTATTAAAAAATGTGACGACAAGCAACACACGTCTTGTCGCCAGCCCGGTCTCTGCGCGTCTCCTGGTGTAACAGTCAGTTTGTTCCTCTTATGTATATCTTTCAATTTCTGATGACATCGAAGATTGCACCAGAGTGGACTGACAATATTGACCTATCATAATAGAGTGGTTTGAATTCTGACTTTCTGGTTGGCTGGACAATGCAACCGCTCCGTACTAAATACAAGGTGTATTTCTCTTAGAACGGAAACTAAGTGCAATATCAGCTCTTTCCTTTTTTGGTTTCATCGTCCAAAGCACCCAGAAAGCACATTTAAAATAAAACAAATGTATTGCCTTCCAAACTGCCTGAAATGCAAATGAATGGTTAAAAATAATATTATAAAATAAAGAGAATTCCCGAATTTAAATATAAAATGCAAATTAAATATTAAAATTGCAGTCTCATCCTTCCTTTCCGAAACAACATAGGGGTTTGCAAGTTGGGACATTACAATATATTGTCTTAAGTTTTATTTATAATGTGTAACCCGCTTCGGTGTCCATATGGTCTAACGCGATACTCTTGTGTCAGACTAGACGGCTGATGGTGGAGAGATCGAGGTCAAATATTGGTCGATTGTACTGAGGAGGATTTTTCCAAAATGGTTTTACACTGTTCCTCCACACAAATGCCTGTACATTTTCTCTAAATATAACCTTATTATCCCTAAAATCACTATCGTAATGAATACATAAGCGTACTGCTAAGAAAAACAAAGTCAAACCTTCAGTGGAAAAAAAACCCAAAAAAACATGAATATGTATAATCAAATCAACAACTTACAGAATATTTTCCATATTAGTTTGAAACATTTTGTTTTTTTCTAGCCAAGGTATTTTGGTTCGGTTCATATCTTGTCTTCAACATCATATAAGATGCATTAAAAGATGAACCAAGACGATTTCTAACCGTTGATTTCACAACGTTCATTGTGACATGACAATGCATGACGTATAGCTAGATGATGACATCAAAAACATATACCATATTAGGAAAATTTGTATTTATTGATAATTTTTTTCATGTCAGCGTTACACAAAAATGGTGTTCGCGTGCCACTGTGTGGCATGCGTGCCATAGACTTATCACCCCTGGTCTAAGGCGTCATACTCACAATAGATCTTAACTGACTATTGCAAAACTATCTACTCTCTACGGTAGCGAACACTCGTCCACTGGATGAGAGCCAGCCAGATGACTTACCTAAATCACGCCCTTGCAATTCTAAAGCACTATTCCACTCAAATTCTTTTTGACGCCTGGCTTGGATCCAAAATACTTACAGTCAATTTCCGATCGACTCCTAGATGAAGGAGAAATCGGGGCTCGAATCTTTATCGAGTGTGCCGAGTGATTTTCTCTGATTAGTTATACACACACTTTCTCTCTCCACGTGAATGTGGGTACATTTCCTTTAACATTCTACTTTCCTCATCGATATAAAATTAATGCAAATAATGCACGCATACAACCCGAACGAGCACTAAGACATGGCCTGGAAAAAACACACACACAACCCACCTCGGTGGCGTAGTTAGCTAACGCGCTAGTTTCGTGTTGAGATAAACTGCCGAAGAGGGGGAGATTGAGGTTCGAATATAGCTCGGGTGAACTGTTTTTTTTTTTTTAAATGGGTTTCCACTCTCCCTCCACGCAAATGTGGGCTCACGTCCTCTATATTCACCCTTCCCAATTTCTAGCCTATTAGCATAATTAGTACTTAAGCATATAACCTGAACGGGTAGTAAGATAGGTTGCTAAATGATGATGATGATAATAGCAATACACAAGAGTATCAAAGTCATAATAGTTGATCACACTAACATATTTTCTTCTTCTTCTTCAGCCAACAACTCGAAGGTCAGTTTGATGTGATTAATATTCATCCGGCGTTGAGAATGCACTCAGACCTTTGTCTGGATAGTGCTACCAGCACCATCTGGTAGATATCCCATGTACTAAAAGATTTCATAAATTGTGGTAGTTCCCCGTTGCCTTACACACTGATATTCTAGGATTGAACGTGAAAGAGCCTACCAATTATCTCGGGAAAGTTATTTTCACAAACGTCCCAGGGTTATCTTACATGGTGACCTGGCGGTCTAGGGGTAAGGTGTCAGACTTCTATGCTGGCGGTCAGGGTTCAATCCTCGGTCCCGGCACAGATTTATCTGATTACCAAACCCTTCCTTCACCTCTGACAAGACATCTTATGAATGTGGGGAATGCCAGGCCTCCACCGTGGTTCGGATTCCACGTTAAACTGTAGTTCCTCCATTTCATCTCACAATCACCCTAACATTACACATTAGCGTAAGTGCGTATAACCCAAACGGGTAGTAAGACGCGGTGCTAATAATAATTATTATCTTACATGCCACAATAGACATGGGACCAACGGCTTTACTTACCTTCTGAAGGAAGTTGTGCTATGGATTGTTATCGCTCAATCAAAATCTGTTGACCCCTGCTGGGTTTGAACCCATGAACATTGGGTGCTGACGTGAGCACTTTACCCCACGACTACCAAGGTCGACTTAAACAACCTATCCTTGGGAATCTTGTTTAAAAATCTAAATCACCAAGCTGTCTAGTTGAATAATGTAACAACTATTATTCTAGTAAATCCCCGTGTTTAAATAATTGATGTTGTAGTTCGTACTAATTACTACGTTATAACATGATCCCCCATTTATCTAGTGCATAAATTTGAAAGAGCAAGTGCAGGTAGTAAAATGATCAGCGGATCGGTGTGAATAGCACTTCCTGTGTCCCTGGTAGAATATTCATTGTCTCCTTCGCTTGAAATGAATCCTATGAATATTCCACGCTCACGTTCGAACATTAACAACATTATTACATAGTGGGGAACAAAGTCCTTTTGGGACGTACACATATGGCGTTTCGTGTACAAACATAAATATCCAGGGTAATTAGCTTGTATACACATTCACATGAAGGCTGCAGTGCAGTGAGGCCATTCATTATTTACCAGTACTTAACAACTCTTTTTTTTAAAATATATTTTAATTTGGTAAGCGCTAGGAATAAAAAAAATGTATAAACTTGAAACGTGTCCACAAACAAAGTAATTTTATAACTAACACTATATATTATATTAGCTCCAACCTTATTTTAAATTATTATTATTATTATTATTATTTAGCACCGCGTCTTACTAACCGTCCGAGTTATACGCTTTAAGTACTTATTACGCTAATGAATTAGGAATTGGGAAGGTTGAATTAGAGGAAGTGAATCCGCATTTACTGGAAGGTAGAGTGTAAAACCATTTAGGAAAAACCACCCTCAGTTCACCCGACCGAGATTCGAACCTCGATCTCCCCGTCCTCAGCAGTCGAGCTCAACACGACTAGCACGTTAGCCAACTACGCCACCGAGGCGGGTTTAATTTTAAATTGATCTAAGTTCTGGACATAAGACATTCACAACCCCTCCACCTCCACCCTAATCATTTTAATTATGTCAATGAAGTAGAGGATGAAGAAGGTAGAATGTATAGGAAATGCACACAAATTTTCAGGGAGGCGTAGTGGGAAAATATTTAAGAAAAATCATCCTCAGTATGGCATGCCTCTATTCGATCCCAGAGTTCTTAATCACCGGCAAATCAAACTAGAGGTGACAGTCATTTAGTCCGCACGTTCACCGATGCGAGTAATTATAAACTAATAAAATTTGTATGTGGGGTACAATAAAGTACATTACAGTTTTATTATTAATGTGCAATAACGTACAAAAAAGGATGATATAGTGCAATACAATACGGTACAGTAAATAACAATAAAGTGAAATGTAACAAAGTACAGTGGAATGCATTGAAGTAAATTAAAATACACTACATTGCAGTGAAATGCATACAAAAACTACTAATTAGTCCTGTATGTATATTAACAATGATTTCTGTATATTATCCTCGCAAATAGAACTAAACAGATCTGAGCTGTGTCTTATTAGCACCGCGTCTTATTAACCGTTCGGGTTATACGCCCATGTACTAATTACGCTAGTGGTATAAGGATGTGGACGGTTAAATTTAGAAAAAGTGTAACCCCATTTGCGTATAGGCAGAGTGTAGAACCATTTAGGAAAATAAATATTCATCACACTCAACCGGGATCAAGCCCCGATCTTTCCCGTCATCGGCAGTCTAGTCTATTGTGGGAGTGACTAATTTTTCTGTTTTAATAGCATATACAGTACAGTTTAAATTACAGTACTGTGCAGTGAAGTACAATAAAGTAGAGTACAGTATAATATAAAATTAAGCTAGTTTTTTAAATATATATTTTCACATACACTATTGTTTCCAGCCTATGGTCTGGGTCAGTTTTATTTATTCCAGTCATTTAATTTTAAACTACCGGCCTTCTAATCCTATTCAAGTTTCATATGTTTTATTATCTAACTTAAGACTAGGAAAGGCACAGCATCCAGTTCCCGACCGTCAATTTATCAATGTGAAAGGGTAAACCCATATTTTCATCAATGATACAATTTCGGACATGTTGGGAATCGAACCGAGATCATTAGCTCAGTAGGTATACATGCTAACGGCTGAGCTAAAGTGTCGGACACTTTATCATATGGCTTCATCTCCTTATACAACGTGGGGCCGAAACAATTAGACTATTATTAACTTTAAAATTAACACTTTAATTGAAAAGTAACTATTCACTAGCTGAATAAAGGAAAACTAAAAACTCTACACTTTTTCACTTTTTGAAGATAATGTCACTTAGAGCTACACCGGACGTTAGACAAACCTCAGCACGTTGTCTATCAATTTCCTTCACGTAGATTTTCTGCCCCACCCTGTATAATCGTGAGAATAAGGTTTACATCATTGTATATTATTGAATAACTCTCACTATCACCGCCAACCTCCCCGTGACTAATGCAACACGATCATATCTATGTGAAACTTAAAATTTAAGTGCCCTATAGACCCTAGTTGGAACTTGATAATGCGGGTAGTATGTCTGCTATTAGGGAGAGAAACTCAATTTCCTACTAGCTTCTGGAAGAGGAAACTGAAGCTGGGGTCCAGGAGAGAAAAAAGCAATGTGTGTAAAGTTATCTAGTGAAATTATGAGCAGTGCTCTTACGCTTGAATTATTTAAAATATTTTCAGAATCAGTGTATTCACCCCGCTTAATAAGCGCTTTTCCATTAGCATCGTTAAGCTAGAATATATATATATATATATATATATATTCTAGCTTAACGATGCTAATGGAAAAGCGCTTATTAAAATATGGAAATTTACTGAAAAAAAAAGTTTGGCTCTACTATATAATGCATATGAAAATGTACCTAGAATGGGTTTCGGATTTTTAAAACTTTGAGATTCAATTAAACTTATTAACTATTCAAACGTTTTCATTGGTGGGTGCGTGGAGCAAGGCGTCAAACCATTTTAGCCTATTTTATTAATAACGAGGAATAAGGTGTGTGTACTAAGAGTTAAAAAAAACATTTTCCCACTTTTCTTGCAAGCAAATTCAACACTACCTCTACTGAGGTTAAATATTGATAGCCCGAGTGGTTAGTAAGACATTCCGTTAAAATAATACGCAAATAATTTAAGCGAGATTTTACATTCCATCTTAGAGTATATATATGTGTATATATATACATATACGTATGTATATATATCCTTCAAAACCGTCCATCCAGTCCACTCCAGAGGGTAGTGAACCCTCTCATTGGATGAAAGCTAGAGGACTTGAATCACGTGCTCTCATTTCTATAACCCTATTCTACTCGAAATCTTTTCAACGCAAGAATGACGTCTAATTTGGATCCAGAATACTTACGTTAAACTCTCCATCGACTAATAGAATTAAAAATTTAATAATAAATTTATAATAACTTAACAGAATATATTTTGAAAATACCCATGTCAAGATAAATAATCATTTTAATATTGGTGATATAGTGGTCTAGCGGTAAGGTGTAGGACTACTGTGCTGGGGTCCGGGGTTCAATCCTCGGTCCCGGCACAGATTTATCTGATTTCCAAACCCTTCCTTCACCTCTGACAAGATGTGTATTTTTCACAACTTGTGAATGTGGGGAATGCCAGGCCTCCGCCGTGGTTCGGAT
Source organism: Timema douglasi (assembly GCA_901482245.1). Classification (NCBI taxonomy): domain Eukaryota; kingdom Metazoa; phylum Arthropoda; class Insecta; order Phasmatodea; family Timematidae; genus Timema; species Timema douglasi. Next base: position 102,296 of record CABEEJ010001486.1, read on the forward strand.
TCCACGTTAAACTGTAGGTCCTCCATTTCATCTCACAATCACCCTACCATTACACATTAGCGTAAGTGCATATAACCCGAACGGGTAGTAATACGCGGTGCTAATAATAATAATAATGATAACAAACTTTTTAATTTTAACAAGAAATCACATCAAATTTTATATTTTTTAGATCTTTCATACGAAATATATTTTTCAAATAAATACATTATTTCAATCCAAAATATTAAAAACAATGTACTCTAATTTTTAACATTTATCGAAAATTTCATTCCTTTCCCAGGTAAGTCTCGTCTTGACTAGCTGGTTATACTGACGGTGTTGTAACGTGGTTGGAATAAGGAAGCTAGAATAAAAAAAAATGATTCCTTCGCGTGAAAAGAGATTGGGAAATAATTGAGTAAAACCAACTAACTAACTAACTCTTTGGCCTTAAGGATCTTGAAAGTTCATGGCCACCAGAAAGCAAGTTTGCCATTTAATCCTATACTGGCACCCAACCTCCTTCGAATTCATTAATGATCCTCCCATGGACGTCTTGGTCCAACAAGCAATCTTGTTTCTTCAGGTTTCCCAACTAAGATTTTGTATACACGCCTGCTATCACAAATACGCGCCACATGATGAATAAATGGTACAAAACCATCGTAAGAGCTCTCTCATTAAGTAAATTAAAGCTTGGAACAACATTCTAGGCTAACCCTAGGAATGTGGGTTTTTTTTAGAGAAACAATAATACCGTCATGATAATCACAGTAAGCCCAATTCAAATATAAGTTTCAATCAAATTTCTTTACACCATTGAACAATTAAATTTTCAAATATAATTTATATTTAAATTAACTTAAAAATATTTATGTTTGTAAAAATTTAAAAACAAATCATTTCATATAATACGAAGAAACCTATTTCGAACTGAATATTAAGAGCTAAATTTGAAATATTAAAAATATTATAAAATCTTTAATAAAAAACTACCCTTAAATTAATTGCATACAAATATACATACATAATACATACGTACATACATACATACATACATACATACATACATACATACATACATACATACATACATACATACATACATACATACATACGTACATACATACATACATACATACATACATACATACATACATACATACATACATACATACATACATACATACATACATACTGCCATTCCCTTACAGGGTAGGCAAGACATTGTGCATATGGCTCAAAAAACAACATCTCCATACTCAATTCATACTCACTAACTTTATCCACGCTTCCCTATCTTTGCATACCTCCTTATCTTCAACAACATCCACACACAGAATCATACATGCTTCTTTATTCTTAAAACTCTTAATGTTTCGTCTACAACAATGAGCCACGTCTTACATGGCCTACCTTCTTCTTTTAATCCACACACTTTACCTTCATATATTAGTTTCGTCACTCACTCCATACTCATCCTCTCACTACTTTTAATTGATTTTTAAGAATTATAGGAAATAATGGTATTAATTGGGGTTTTAGAAAATATATAATTAGTAAACTACCCTTACAAAGATTAACAAAAAAAAGTTACAGTTTTATTTGTAATATCAAAAACTCCCTAAATGTACATTTTAAACAAAATTGTTAAAGGCATTTTTTAAATATTTTGAATATTCTTAAATCACTCTTCAGTAAACTTCCTTTAAATTAAGAACTAGGGTCAAAATAAAAAAAGGACCCAAGGTATAACCACAACATATAATCCGCCTATCTAATCCATCAAACCGTTTCAGATCTGTAGTCAAGTCTAAATAGACAGACAGACAGACATACAAGGTGACATACAGAATGGTAAAATCCCCTTATTGGTCCGGGGGCACATAAAATGTAAAGATTCATAATTATCATGATCTCGAAGTTTTTCACAATTACAATACTTTCTCTTTAGAGGTTGAATTAAAAAAACTCATTATATTTAGCTAGGATTGAAACTCCATTTTCCTTGCCATCGGCAAATCAGACAAGACAAGTTAAAGAGCAGGGGAGTTGATCAAAATTATCGATAGATTATAAATATTTAAAAAAAAACTGTTTTTAATATTTAGAATTGAAATAATGTGTATGTGTTTGTTAAAATATTACTTTATATAGGAACAAATCACTAAAAATAAAATTTTCAATGCGATTTGATTATTGAAAATATTAAATATTACATTTAAGGTTATTATTGATAGCTATTTTAAATATCAATACGGTAAGTACACAAGAGTTATTTTTGTGTGTTAAAATTTTCTATAAACTTAATATAATATAATTCCTTACTCCGCTTCATACTTTAGTAGAGTAAAGCATAGAAAAAAACTATATCAATTTTTTAACAAATATTCCAATGCACAAAAGTAATTTTAATGTACCTAATAAATCAAAAACCTTTCTTTGAACAAATTGACAGTCATTTGTCTGAATGTTACAGAAATTAATTTGATCGCCCAATAATGTGTTAATTACCTGAACATAATTAACTTTGTTGTTTATACCAACTTCTCCGAACAAGTTCACCAATACATCACAATTATGTTAATTACAAGCGTCTAAAACAAATTAGGCTATTTGAATATGTTAAACTGGAAGGGTTTGCTAAGTGTCAGACAAATCAATTGACGGGCACGATTCTGACTTAAGGTGCGTTTAGACTTATGCCTCCTTTCATGCAACATTATATGCGCAGAGGCATGCCTCTTTCGGTGCGTCTTGCGTCTTGCGCTTACCTGTGGCTAGGCGCCCAACTACAGTCGTGTGCCCCAACGTGCCTCTCCGGTGCGTCTAGTGGCATGCAAGTTGCACGATAAAAAGGCATAGTCTAAACGTATCTTTAGGATGTCAGTATTGTAATGTTATTTGCCACTCTACCATATATTTTTCTAATTTTGTATATAGCTTCCAATTTATTTTCGTTGGAAATTATGCACTTCAAAGTTCGGCCGCAGCATAACGAGCTGTGTTACCGGCGCGACAAAATAATGCTATTTACATTCATTAAAAAATAAAAGGACGGAAGGAAGAACGTATAACACTGTTTTAAATAATTTAAATAAAGAATTTTGACCTCAGGGAGAACACTTACCTTTTATTAAACATATTAATTATCCTTAGAAGAAGTTTGTTGACTCTTCTTTATTTATTTTCAATATCGGCCATGATTTAATTAAACGCATGCGCAGATCTGTCAAACAAGTGAGTGGCGGGTCTCGCGATTGTAAAATAAGTAAGAAAAGAAAAGGACGTGATATAAATACCTCCAAACTAGCGGGCATTTAAATTCTGACAGATAGAAATAAACATTTTAATTCGTTTAAGGAAAAAAAAAATTGTTCATATTCATTGACATATATTTCAATATTTATATTAAATTAGCATTCTATTTCATATTTAGCTCTAGTTCATAGTCAACATTTTATCTTTTGTTTTAATATATTAGTTTTCTCTTTGGACTTGGAAGAAAATTGAACGTCTTTAAATTTGATTTTTGGAACACTTTATTAAGAAGATTAGGGTCTTCTTCCGAGGTGCTGTTTTAACATGGAGCCAAATCTATGTAGCTCCTAACTAAATTTAATTTTAAAGTGGAACAATAGCTTGAAAGTAAAGTGCAAGTACACAAATGGAAATTTAAGTGTATGGGAAAGAACTAAAGATTGTTTATTCCGTTAAATTGTGGACGACGGGGAATTAATGAAACGAAATAAATTACAGAAATTCGTGCTGTTTCAACATGGACGAATTCATTGGTGAGATCAAGCCAAATCTTCAAATTTAAATTTGTATTTTTCTCTTTTATCAAGAAACCAGGATGTATGTAAAACTTTCAGAAAATACTAACTCTTTATCCATTCCATAGAATTAATTAATATCTTATTTTATGTTTAATTACTAGTTATATTGATTTTTTCTATATATTTACTCAACAATACTACTTTTTTTGTCTCACTCAAAACTATAATTATATATTATATAGTTTCAACCTATATTATCTTTCTTTTATTCTAGTATTATATGTTCTAAACTCCTAAATTCAACCACGTTCAGAAATTATATTTTAAGTGATACATTTTTGTTTAAGAATATAGGTAATGTCATATTTTATTTTCATTTTGTCAGATTAAAATTATACTTACTCGGAATTCCATAGGTAGGATTGGGATGTGGTTAAAAAAAGGGGGGAAACAATAATAAACCCACTAAAGTTTCAATATTTTTTATATATTTTTATTATAGTGTAAATTAGTATATTTTATTTCAACAATCCATTTTATCTAGATTGTTAATGTTTTATTTTATATATTTTTTCAACTCCTGTAGATATTTACAGTACGCCATTGTTGTAGGTAGGGTAGTGTCATTATCATTAACATTGTAATATCCAAGAAAAATAAAGGTTCTCGAGCACACCTAGTGGTCTCGAGTATTAAAAGTCATCGTTCTCTTTTCAAAGTTAGCTGAGGTAAAGTTTTTTTATTATTATTTTCTCCTAGATCCTAGGAGTGGCGCCCAACAAATACACAATTTTATTCTTCTTGGCGTTATCTAAACATATTTGGAAGACACTGAAACTATACTAAATAATTATTTTTTTCATATTATAAGATTCAAATTTCGGAACGATACGATGAATACATTTTCACTGAGGTTTTATCATCTTCTCTTCAAGCAAACTCAGGTTCCTCTGTTTAAAATTCGTCCTATTTGTTTTATACTTTAAAATAGTTTATTTGTGCACTGATTCTTACCACCTTGCAAGATTGTACTAATTTAGTTACACGAATTGAGTAGGGATGATGATAGTATAATTAAAAGGAAATGTACCATAATTTTTCGTGAATAGAGAGTGAGACACACTTTAAGAAAAACAATCCTCAATAAACACCGCCTTGGATTTGAACTCTGACCTCCAGTCAACGAAAAACTCACCTAGATGAGTTTAATATTAGATCCTCCACGTGATTGGTTGAATACTATCCAGATGAGAGCACGAGTAAAATGAAAGCTCACTAGAACAAAATTAAAGCCCTTGTAGCTCAAATACTTGTAAAATCATGAAAAGAATACATTTTGACACAAACGGGATTTGAACCAGAATATTTCGAGGTTGATTTTTCCTAAATGGTTACCCACTTTCCTTCCACTCAAATGCGAGTAGATTACCTATAAAATATTTCCTTCCTCATTCCTGCCCCATTAGTTGAATTATATAACATGAGTAAAATATGAACAGGTAGTAAGATGAGGCGATAAAATTAAGAAGAAAAAATTCAGAAAGATTAAAGTTGCTTCTTACATGCCGATATTTCTCTCAATGGATTTGCTTTTTATACCTTTATTTTTAAGTTCACACGGTTTATCACGCCTTAGATTTAACGACTTCTTTTATGAGATAAGTAAGAACGAAGTGGTTAGAGAACTGAATCTATCAGCAAGGGGAGATCATGGTGCACCGCGTCTAACTACCCGCTCGGGTTATACGCACTTACACTAATGCGCAATGGTAGGGTGATTGTGAGATGAAATGGAGGACCTACAGTTAAACGTGGAATCCGAACCGAGGTGGAGGCCTGGCATTCCCCACATTCACAATTTGTGATTAATACACGTCTTGTCAGAGGTGAAGGAAGGGTTCGGTAATCAGATAAATCTGTTCCGGGACCGAGGATTGAACCCCGGTCCCCAGAACAAAAGTCCGATACCTTGCCCCTAGACCACCAGGTCACCTTATTATCTATTAGTACCGCGTCTTACTACCAATTTGAATTGTGCGCATATTTACTAATTAGTACGTTAAGTGTGTTAGAAATGAGAAAGGTTAAAATAAGATAAAGTGTTTCCAAATTTGATTGGAGGGAGAGTGGAAAACCATTTAGGCGTACCACCTTCAGTACACCCGTATAAGATTATAACTCCGATCTTTAAGTCTCTTCGGCAGTCTAGTCTATTGCAATTCCAGTCGACCATCGAAACGGTTAACTTAGTTATAAATCACTCAGCTGAGAATCAAACCTGGATTCATCTATTTTTGGTAATCCATCTCTAAACGTCTTTACTGACAACTCCTCTAATCATTCAAGACTCATATACAAACTTTTAAAACATTTATATGTGCTAACTTTATGTGAGTCAGCATCCAAATGTATCCGTCATCATCTATCAAGCAGAAAAGCATCAACTCCGTAACTTCCTAATAATTAATTCTAGTTACGGCACGGGAGCTAATTTTCTCCCACGTTCTCTGCCCTAAGGTGAGAGTCAAGCTCTTTATACTAATTAACTAAGTTACGCATGATGTCATTATCATAATGTTTACATTAATGAAAGCAGGGATTGTGCACTCGCTTAAACCTGAGTTTATAAAATATATTCAAAGTGTAAATAAGGTGGTTTCAAATACCAAAGCAGCAGTGGTTTCGTTCGTCGTCGGAAACTGAGGTGGAGGTTTTCCGACCGTACTAGATTTCAACTTGAGAGCTTTTTGGACTCTACTAAAATAACCCTGGCCACACAGAACGCCAACTTAAGAGAAGCAAATGGGATGGAGGAAATGTTTCGAATGGAAACAATGGAGGGAGCGTATTTCCCAACCCGGCAAGCACTCCACGACTGAATAGGAAAGAGTCTTGAGAACACTTCAGAGATGAGGTATTATTTTAAAAATAGAAATGCCAAGGGAAAGTTTTAACTTATTTTGAGGAATGGCTGCTTTCCATTGTACTTTTTTTTTTTACACCGCGTCTTACTTCCCTTTCGGATTTATTTATATGTATTAATTACATTAATGTGTTAGGGATGAAAAAAGTTAAATTTAGAATAAATGTACCCGCATTTGTTTGGAGGGAGAGTGTAAAATCCCCCCAGTTTGTCTGAGTAAGATTAAAGCCCATCTCTACGCACCATCCGCAATCCAGTCTATTCCGATAGTGACGCTTTAGACCAAGCGTCTCAAACTCATTTAATTATAAGGGCCACATTAAAAATCGAAAATATTGAAAGGGCCACATTTAAAAAAAAAAAAAATGATCAGGCATCTTAAGTAAAAACAATCAAATTTAAATTCTTATTATTAACAACGACAAAAAATTAAGGTCATGCACAATTTTAAGACTTCCTCTGTATTTTTGATTCAGAAAGAAGAAACCTTTGGCTTACAGCAAGGATGTGGGTTTCAGGCTTTAAATCTTGTGTCGATGTTACTTTCATCACTTATGTCAAACGCCTGTCCGTAAAAGTGGCATTTTGGGTGTGTGCTCCATTTCATAAACGAGAACAACTGTTCACACACTTAAAGTGCACCCAAACAGTGCACATATTTGGTGTACAAATTGAACAATCAATTTATTTTGAATAATGGTCGACCTCGGTGGCCTTCTCGGGGTAAAATATTCGCCCCAGGACCCGATTTTCCTGGCTCAAAACCCAAACTAGATGGGTGGTTTTTTCTTTAAAGGTAAAAATCCGTAGTTTACTACCCGTCCTTCTGAGGGGGAAGTAAAGCCGTCGTTCCCGTGTCGATTGTGGCGTGGAAAATAACAGTGGAAGATATGACAAAAATACCTTTCTTTTTCCCAAATTGGTATGCCCTTCCGCTCGCGCTCATAGAAATTCTTGTTTGCTTATACAATAAGTCGGTTCAGAAAGTGCACGTTAAATACCTCAAAATAAGTAAAAATTTGTTACACCAACCTCACTTGCTAGATATCCCCAAATAATAACCAGTTTTCAACTGTCAAAATCCCAAATGGAGTGTTTCTACAATGTTTATAAAAAGAAAAATTGGGTTACATTGTGGGGCTTGCATTGGTTCATCAAAGATCTGAGAGGTTTTCAACCTTTTTTTTTTAGTTTGATAACTCCGTTATACGTAAATACTCATCTCAAATATACCAAAAGATTGTTTAAATAAATAAATTTATCAATTAAAACTTTTTTTCCTACTAAGATTTAAACAATAATTATAAAAAAAATGAAGGAAGTGTGCTATTTTTATTCAAATATTTCTTCAAACAATATCAGTTATATATTTTACATGTGAAACTACACAAATAAATATACATGTCTTACCTAATTAGAAGCATTTACAAACTTCGTATGTCACTTAGCTATATAAAAAAAATGAATTCTGTGAACATAAAATTCTTATCGAGTGAATTTAAAATAATTCACACATGTACATGAGAATCGAACATGAAATATTTAGTTTAGAGAGCCAATACTCTACCACTGAGCTATTCAGCAGACTTTTTTTGTTTAAGTTAACTCTTCAATTATATTTTAAGACAGAGTCTGTGATGGAAGTGTAATACCATCAGCTATTGAGAGCTTTCATTGATATTATAGCCAGCGGCGCCTCGGTAGAGGATTTATGCTGCTCATAATTGAATGAAAATAAACATCTCGTGAAAGATATTGGCTGGCAAAATTATATTTTTTTAGGCAAGTAAGCAAAACAAAAAGAGGGATTCACCATTGCTAATATATTTTCGCGTACCCTATTATGTATATTTTTTATTTGAGGTATGTAACGTGTAATTTATTAATCGAATGAATATATCACCACAACTTAACGTTAATTCATCACTGTGAAGGAGGGAAACCTCACATTTCGCAACGAAAAATAACCCAGAGGGTAAAATGACTTCTGGATAGCTTTTATTATTATTATTTAGCACCGCATCTTACTACCTGTTCGGGCTATACGCTTCAAGTACTAATTACTCTAATGGATTAGGGATTAGGGATTAGGAAGGTTGAATTAGAGGAGTAAACCCGCATTTGCGTGGAGGGAGAGTGTAAAACCATTTAGTAAAAACCACCCCCAGTTCACCCGACCGAGATTCGAACCTCGATCTCCTCGTTCTCAGCAGTCGAGCTCAACACGACTAGCGCGTTAGCCAACTACGCCCCTGAGACGGGTTTCTGGATAGCTAAATGTAAAATGCATTGGCGTATTTAGCCAAAGATCCTGGGTTCAATTCCCGTGTCCCGGTGCCATTTTTTAATCTAATATAGCTTTGCTTACCCTGGCAACACTCCATGACAAGACATTACCTGATCCGTTGACGTGCCGTGCGTCAATTGTCTACACTGTATCCTAAACATTTTAGAAAAGTAAATTCTATATTTCTAGAACTTATATAATTATCCACCATATCATTTTAAATATTTAAGCTTTCATATAAATAAATCTAAATTAGTTCATTATAAATGAGGTTTGTTTTATTAAATTGAGGATTCACTAACGAACATTTGTAAACTTTTATACTCAATCCTCGGAGGAAAAAAAAAGTTATAATGGGTCTGGTTGAACTCAACTGCTGGCCAAATAAACTCCTGTTTTTTATTTTAAATTGTGGATTCCCCTTTCGATAATTTTGAAATTTGAGCACATCCAAACTTTCGTTAAATATTGATAATTAAAATCGGTTAGCTATATCGTAATCGCTATCGAAAGTAGTCGCTTCACGTTTTAAATACATTTAATGTCACAGAGTATAATTACTTAATTGCCAGCTGACTCCTTTGAACGAGTCTCAAATACGTAACAGTATAATGAATCCTCCTAAAGAGCTAAGCGAGCTTGGTGGTATTTATGTTTGAAACACGAGCGTGATACTTAAGCAGTATCACTGCGATGAATTCGCCAAAGTAATGGAAAATATAAATGAGGACTCACATCGTTAAGTTAATGTTTATGTTCTGAAGTTACTTTGGTGGATATAAAGGTTTGGTGGCAGAGAATTGATGACGCAATTAAAACAGGGAAAATTAAACTCATTGCGGTTTGATTACTGTTTTTACTAGGGTGAGATGAGTGGTATCGGGAGGGAAGGGGAACGCCACTAACGAATTGACTCAAGTGTGTGTTTGCTGATAAAACAGGCTCGCATATACATTTAGGATTAGTTTGAGGTTATCACTATTCCAAGAATTTAAATTTGTGAAGAGTTAAAATGGTGTTTACAGAACAAATTCGGGCCATCAGTTTAGGTTCTATAAATAAATTTATAAACAAAAAGCCGAAGTATATTTATAGATTTAAGGGAAGCACCATTAGGTAGTTCTTAAATAAATATTTTAGAATATTTTATAATTAATAATCTATTATTATTATTAGCACCGCGTCTTACTACCTGTTCAGGTTATATGCACTTACGCTAATGTATAATGGTAGGGTGATTGTGAGATGAAATGGAGGACCTACAGTTTAACGTGGAATCCGAACCACGGTGGAGGCCTGGCATTCCACCCATTCACAAGATGTCTTGTCAGAGGTGAAGGAAGAGTTTGGTAATCAGATAACTCTTTGCCGGGACCGAGGATTGAACCCCGGCCGCCAGCACAGAAGTCTGACACCTTACCCCTAGACCGCCAGGTCACCAATTAATAATTAATATTTTGCACCGCGTCTTACTATCCGTTCGGGTTATACGCCTTAAGTACTAATTACACTAAGGGATTAGGAATTGGGAAGGTTTAATTAAAGGAAGTGAACCCGCATTTGCGTGGAGGGAGAGTGGAAAACCATTTAGGAAAAACCACCCCCAGTTCACTCGACCGAGATTCGAACCTCGATCTCCCCGTCCTCAGCAGTCGAGCTCAACACGACAAGCGCGTTAGCCAACTATGCCACTAAGGCGGGGGTGATCTTTTATAAATCAAGTCTGCTGTTATTCAATAATAATGATAATACAAGAAAATTTTCAGTGCTATTTTATTTAGGGCCTACCAACTAAATAGTATTTTGTAAGAACAAATTGTATTTGAAAAATCATGTTTACCTAAGAATTTTGTTAGGAAGGAGAGTTAAGAAACTACAAACATATTTTTACTATGTCAATATTAATAACATTTAACCTAATTTAGTGGCCGCATGGTCTAAGGTGTCATACTCTCAATAGACTAGACTGCCGATAACAGATCGGGGTTTAAATCCCTGGTGGGTATAATGAGGATGGTTTTTTTCTAATTGGTTTTACATTCTCCCTCCATGAAAATTCGGAAAGACTTCCTCTAAATTCAATCTTCTTCATCCATAATTCATTATAGCGTCATTAATGCATATGCGTATTTACCGTGGCTACAAACATATACGCCACTGAACCTCCGCCACCTACAAAGCACATAAACTTACCCCGTTTTACCGGGAGACCAGCGCCATGTTTTGATCCTCCACACACATACATGACTATCCACCGCTCAAGTTAGACAAGAATTAAGGGCCAGTTTCATAGTCAAATTTAGTACGCCTCAAGTGCGGTGCTACACTAAGTACAAGACGACACCTACCTAAACCAGAATGGAATGGGCCGTTCTCACATAGGAAATTGGCCCATTCCATTCTGGTTTAGGTAGGTGTCTTCATGAACTTAGTGTAGTGTCGCACTTGAGGCGTACTAAATTTGACTATGAAACTGGCCCTTAAACGCGCAGGCGCTAGAACTTGTAAAATTGGCGCTCTATACAATCACGTGTGTAACCCTACCCCCCGAACTGACGCTCTTTTGACGTTGTGCGCAGGCGTCTAGGAGAGCCCAACGCTATTACTTGTTGAAAATGACATCATTGGACCTAAAGTACCTCCTTCTCATATTCTCCCCGCTGGGCAATATTGAATATAAGATTGTAATCAGCATGGAGATAGCACTCTTTTATACTATTGGGATTAGGACTTACTACATGTAAGTGTACATTGTGTTGGATAGGTTTTTTGTTATTGTTATTTTTAATAAGAATACGGAGGAACGATTCTAATTCTCACTTAATAATTTAGGGATTCATTTGAAACTGCCTCGGCATATTTATTTATTGGTATTGTAATTTAGTTATTTGTCAGATAATTATATTTGTTTAACTTATTAGCGCTTTAGGGCCTTAAGCCTCTTAGGGCTGGCTAGGTTTTATCATTTGGAAATTAAATAATACAAATCCATCTTTGTACGCCATTTTGCGCGATAGTTTGCATGGCTTACTATTGTAGTTTCTTGATATATATAATATAGGTTGATATCTCTACGCTTTATTAAGGAGTTAGAAAATAAGTTAGGAAATTATTATGCCTTTTGGTCCATGGGTTACCCCGCTTTTCGGGTGTTAGACGGGAAGAATGATTTTGATTGTATATATTGTAACCTGAGGTATGGTTAATAGCAGAATGTCATTTGTTGATATGTACTAGCCAGGAAGTAAGATATGTACAGATCCTTTAATAAGTTTTAATATGTCCGATTTGTATATATGGGTATTTTTGAATAGTTTAGGTATGTTGATGTGGCAATTGGATATTTTTCTGCATTTAATTCTTTTTGATTATGGCTCATGAACCTTAGAATTTTTTCATTTGATATGATACTGTTAAATTATTAAACACGTTCTTTAATCTTGGCGATTGTTTTTGGCACGCTGTAACATCATAATATTGTTCCTTTTCACTTATGCAGATTTATTCGCTTTACGATATATTTTATTGGAGTATTTATATTGCGCATTGTCCGCAACCAACAAAATAAATATCGTTAACCAGTGACCCCTATCACCTGTAACAAAATGGCCTTCGGGCCTTTATCTATTAATTGTCATTTGTTATGCTTTTCAACAATCGAACCCTAATTTCCAATATCTTAAATGGTTAAACACTTTAGTTTTCCGATGGTTATTACTGCTAAATTTGGGAGTCTTGAGTTTTTCTGATTTGGGTAAGCGCCAAATAAAGATCCCTGGTGATCTTATTACCTGTTCTTTGTATAGCAACCACTTTCTCTCAATAGAGAGAAGGGTTGAGCCGTGCTTACCCACGTGTCATGGTTGAGTATAACCTGAACAGGTGATAAAACGCGGTGCTCAAAAATAAAATATAAATTAATAATGTTTTACTACTAGTCTTAGTATTATGACATAGGTATGGAAGATGTCTATCAAACGTGACATCTGAGGTTAATATGACTTGATGAATGAAAATTTAAAAGAAGCTTAAGCTACTTTCGTAATTGTCAGATACTATTTTTTTCTACAATAATACTACCAAACAATCATTATAAACTTATTGCATGAACACTAAAGATCAGATATTTGGGTGCGTTAGCAGCCGTAAAATTTAAATATAGTGTTTAACGTAATTTCATTTGCAATTAATGATTAATTTAACAGTTTATAATTATTTGTTTGTGATGTGATTAAAAAACATTAATAACGTACAATCGTATTTTCTAAACAAAAATGTATTTAACCTAAAATGATTAGTGTTGACTCTAAGAGATTGTTTGTTCACAGTGGTTAAAAATGAGATAAATATAAAATAGTTATTATTATTAGCACCGCGTCTTACTACCCGTTCGGGTTGTACGCACTTACGCTAATGTGTAATGGTAGAGTGAGTGATTGAGAGATGAAATGGAGGACCTACAGTTTAACGTGGAATCCGAACCACAGTGGAGGCCTGGCATTCCCCACATTCACAAGATGTCTTGTCAGAGGTGAAGGATGGGTTTGGTAATCAGAAAAATTCATGCCGGGACCGGGGATTGAACCCCGGCCACCAGCATAGAAGTCTGACACCTTACCCCTAGACCAACAGGTCACCAATAGTTATTCATTAATTGCTATTACTTAATAAACGTTTATAGAAAGTACACCCAATTTATTATGTACGAAAGTAATTATCCGCCTCTATAGTATGTGGTTGCCATAGTTTTTTTGGCACTCCGTTTACTACCCATTCGGGATGTATACTTCTGTACTAATTACACTAATGTATTAGCGATGGGGAAGGCTACATTTATAGGAAGTGTACCCACATTTGCGTGGAGCAAGAGTGGAAAACAGTATTTTTAAATAGTGTCGGTACACCTTTCAAAAATAATTGAACCTCTATCTTCCCGTCATCGGCAATCTATTATATTGTGAGATTAGCGCCTTAGACCATGTAGCCACCTAAGTGGGTCTTACATAGTTAGGCAAGAAATTTTTAACTATCATAAACGTTATAAAATACTTTTTATATACCACTATAAAAAGTCATGTGATTCCCCAACTTTCGCGTTTCATAGATAATACCAGTAGCTATAAACTTAACACTATTACTAAAGTGAAAAGTTTTCAAAGTTGTTTTAAATTAAATATTATTATACATTCTAAAAAAAATATCCCACCAGAATCTAACTAGACTTTATAGTGCATAAACGAGAACATATATTAATTTTATAATCTATTACTATTCTGTGATATATTGACAATGTGTGTCAAACAGTTTATGTGTTAAAGGTAATTTAATTTTAAGAGTAAGTAAGTAAGAACTACATTATAAACAGTATATTGGTAAGCTCTAATAATAATAATAATAATAATAATTAATTTCAAAACTACATAGAAATGAATGTTGATAAGATATAGTGGCTTTAATAGAAACTCGATTCCCTTCGAATATGTCAGAAACGAACCACTTTTTTGTAAAGTCATAACTATCACAAGTTTTATTTGTTGAAAATTATTTTAGTAATTTGATTATACTTTTTATAACAATATACACTCTAAACATATTCGTACGCATAACTCCATTTAAACATTTGTTAAATAGAAATATAATCTCTTTAAAACCTTTGTTTACGTTAAAGTATTTTTTATGTTATTATGTTTGGACTATAAAATGTCTTATGTAATTAATATTAAGTAATAAAACACATTAAATAACTGAGTGTAATTACTAGAACACCCTATAAAAGCATTACTTTTTGTTTTTAAGTGAGTGTAAAAAACTTTATCCCTTCGTGTGTAGTTTAGTTATTTTATTTGGCTTATACTTAAACCCTCGGCCAACCCTAAACTCTAATTGCTCGAAACAACCTGTGAAAGAGAACCTCAATGTATAAGTGTCCTGCGCGATAAGTACCCCGACTATTAAATAGCTTTGTAAAGTTCATGTGTATAGTAGTATGAAGGCATTCAGCCAATGAGATTCCTTTTAAATGGCCCATTACTGACTATGTTTGGTCACAGCCAACTGAACTGTGTTCTAGAAATAAGTTGAACGTTGTTTGAATATGTGTATTATGTTTATTTTATATTTTACATGATCAAAGCCGTAATACTTATCCAACTATATAGCATTTAATGAAATATACGTTTTATTTGTCTAGGTTAAGTGATGACCAGGTAAATTGATTTATTCAGCACCGCGTCTTACTACCCGTTCGAGTTATACGCCAGCCATGTAAATCAATACATTTTTAGTTTGATTACCACGTTTTGTGGAATCTCATAGTACTGCATCCGACTTGTAAGTTAAAGATAATACCTAAGTTTATTTCAAAAGTATCTTAAATTTATAGACGTTTCTAAAATTATTTTTTTCATTGGTTTTATTAAAATTTGCGAGATTGATAAAATAAATTAATGTTGAAACGTTTTAAAGGCCCTAGGGTAGTTATTAAGATTATAATAACATTATACGGCGCTTAAGATTATAATAGCAAGATAATACGGCGCTATGTTAAATATATTTTCTGCGGGTGAAGGTGGGTTTTTTTAGGAAAAACTACCCCCAGTATTTCAGTTATTTGAATCCTCACCACTGTTAAATCAAACGGTATTCTTGCCCACAGATATGGATATTTCAAACATTGCAATATAATATTGATTGTGTTTATAACTTAGTCAGTGACTAAATCTAGGTTCGACCCATTATCTAAGTCTGTAGCATTTCCATGGTTCGATATCTGTCATGGTTGAAAAATTAATCCTTTTTGAAATATGAGTTTCCCTTTTCATACTAATTAATTAATGGCAGGGGCCTGGATGTTGTTTCTGTGCTAGACTTCAATTAATTTATAAGTCATGCTCTGATATAATTCTTAAACATATAAATGATACATATAAAATTAAGAATATAGGACCCCACTATGATATAGATAGAACCAATATAGTTTTACAAATTTTAACCAAGTTTATTTGTTTTGGAATCAATATTTAGCCAAACTAGCCTTAAATGAGATCGAAGGCTTTACATTAAATTACTTTGACTTTATATAGAGACCTAATTTACTTGGTAGCTAAGATTAAGTCTGAAATGATCCTCTCGTATATATATTACTTCCTTCGCATAGTTTCTCAGAGGAATACCTGCCCTCAAGAATTTAATTTATAGAAACCAGAGAGTAATAAGTTGTACCCTTGAGTAGAGTAGGGGCAGCATCGATTAAATGGGTTGGTTAATTCCCTCTTGGAATTGTAAATGTACAATGCGGTACTAGAATCTTCCAGCATCGCAAGTCATGAATCTGTGAACTATACAACTTTGTGAGTGTAGGATGCGATAAAAAAAATAAAGGAAAAAATTGTTCAAAACTGATTAATTATACAGGTGTGTTAAATAGCTGACACTATTCAAGTAAATGAGTTCATTGTCAAAAAATAAACTATTCAAATAAAAATAGATCTGATCCCAAACGCTGAAATGTTAAAGTTTGTTTTTATAAACATTTACAATGGGGTATACAAATTTATTATGATATTTTATTGAAACTACACAACTTAGAGAGGGATTTGAGGCCCTGACATCTGGATTAACGCGTCATTGCTTAGCTGAGTTATTCATAAAGCCCCGGGTGGCTTAGTCGATATGGCACAGTCAAACTTTGTTTAATATATATCACCAAATAATCAGGTGGTATAGGAATGAGCTGTTATACAAGACTAATTGTTGTATTAGATTTTTTAATACTTATACACAGTTTCAAATTTCACATGAACACCGGAACTGAACCCGTATGCAAGTATCAATTTCCAATTATATTTAATTGAATGCCTGTGAACTGCAGCATATTAGTGCCAAATGATGACACCAACATAACGTTAAAATTTGCTATCAATAGAATGGGTTCAGCTGCATTTATAAAAATTATATTCAAAAAGAATATTATTATTATTACTAGCACCGCGATTTACTACCCTTTCGGGTTATACGCACTTACGCTAATGTGAAATGGTAGGGTGATTGTAAGATGAAATGAAGGACCTACAGTTTAACGTGGAATCTGAACCACGGTGGAGGCCTGGCATTCCCCACATTCACAAGATGTCTTGTCAGAGGTGAAGGAAGGGTTTAGTAATCAGATAAATCTTTGCCGGGACTGAGGATTGAACCCCGGCCGCCTGCATAGAAGTCTGACACCTTACCCCTAGACCGCCAGGTCACCAAAAAGAATATTAAATGTTTAAAAAATCCATACCTTTTTAAAATTCGGTTCCATAACCTTCACTCTTCATTTTCTTAAAAATTAAATCACTTTGACTATAAACGTAGATTCTAGCCATGTTTTAATTAAACCTTCTCATGATATTTTTATGATTCCAAGAATTGTAGTACCTTTAGTTTATTTTCCTCACATTTTTTTCTGTGGTGTATTTTCCACTGGGGATGATAAGTGGATTACTAAAGACAAGATGACTAATATGAGAAATAATAGAGCACCATTCACCGTGGCCATTCCTGAAGGGGGCTTAGTTTCAGAGACTTTAATCTTGACAGCTTGTCCTCATTAAGATCCTGTCAAACCTGATGAATTGTCGGATTCGATGTTGAGTTTAATAGAGGGAGCTGAGGAAGCCTTTAACTGTAGGGAGGGTAGAGACTTAGGATAGTAGGGAAGATGATTTGTTGGAAGATATATTGCACTCTGCAACACATCTTACAGTCTTTTCGGGTTTTAAGGAGATTACATGAAATAATTCAATGAAACAGGAAGAGGAAGATGCATTTTAAGTAAATACTTTTGCACCTTCTTTGGAGAAAAAGGAATGAAAAAGAATGAAAAAAGAATCACCCCTTGGGTCCAGGTCAGTTATTAAAACAAACAAATTTTACTAGATTTAATTTATTATATTTATTTAGCACTACTTCTTACTACCTATCCCGACTAGCCACAGTTAATTATTATAATTCGGTAAGGATCATTAAGGTAAGATGTATCGCAAGCATACCCGCATTTGCCAGGAAAAAGAGTGAAAAAGCACTAAGGAATAAAATCTCAATACATCCAGGGGGAGTTTGAACCTCAAACTTCTGTAACTATTAAATAGGATTAGTTTAACTTTCTAACAAACCCGCGTGTCCACCAATTTATATATTTTATTAATGTTTAAAACAAACTAGAATGTATCCTATGTTTGGTAAAACAAACTTCAGGGATCATGTATGTAAGGAGTTTTTTCAGACAAAGTATAATTTGTTTATAAATTTTCTTTAAGTGATTGCTTTTATTACACCCTGATGTTTATTGACGATATTATACTTGTAAAAAGACATTCGTGGGCAACGTTTTACACCTCATTTCTAATATGTCATTAGCGTAGTATATTGCAATTAATTGATGGTGAAAATGGGAAACTTTTGGTTATGTCTACCAAAAAATGGTGGAAATAATAATTTATTTTTGAATTACATATTTTTACATGTTCTTACCTATAAAATTTGTTTTCTATAATTTTAATATAATGATTAGAAAATGCCCGGTCTTTAAGCTACTAATCATATGCGCAATTTAGTTATTTTAAGTCATTAAACTAAAAACTATTATAGTTCTAGACCGTGCTAATGACAAACTCGTACTTTTCTTGAAACTCCTTAGAGTGAAAAAATGTCGCCTTGACCAACATTTTAACGCTTTAAAATTTTTATAAGCAATTCATAACAGATATGTTTTCTTAGTAGTACTCGCCCACGCACTGATCTAGAACAATTGTTTTGTTAAGGAGATGTAATATTTTATAAGTAGGTATACTTCTAAACACTCTAGTGCTACTAGTGAGTTATTTCAACATTCTACCAGACATAAAGTACCATGTATTAATTTATTGAAAATTATATGTGTTGGCAAGATATTTTTTAAATTATCTTAATATTTGACTGAATATAATCTAAAGAAATTGCTACTATTTTTTTCTGTAAGCGATTATTAAATTCCTAGCGGAAATTTTAAAACCACCGTTACATAATAATGACTTCTATGTTAAGAGGGGCTACAAACACATTCATCGCATCGCAAATTTAATAAATGAATGCATTGTTGGTTTCGTTAAACTTATTTATTGTATCCTTTGAAGTTGTTTCTTCCCGTCTGCTGACTATTTTAGGTGTAGTTATTCAAGTTAAACATATTTTATAAACGAGATTCCATTTTAAATTTTAGTAGCCCTGTCTCAGTAATTATAACTGCTCGGCAATATTATATGACTAATGAATCTGTGTGGAAGGGCACATTTTAATTTGTTACGTAATGTAATTTTGTTTTCGGTTTCAGTTAGAAGGTAAATTTTCTCACGTTTCACCAATTATTATATTCTAAGAGGCGTCCCAAGTTTGTGTCAAACTAAATTGGCTCAATTTATAGCGAGCTTCGTGTCTTCTCCAGACCTTTTGTAAAACAGATAATAAACGTACTAAGTCAAGTGAAGTTATTATTGTTTAATTAGGCCCTAGTACGTTATAACACACAGGTTATCGCTTTTGTGTTTGGATGTGGGGATGAGGAGGGGAGTTAAAAGAAGGGAACCCCTGCATTTGCATGAAGAGAAGATGGTGAAACCACCCTTTAATGTATCTATTTGGAATACAAACGCCGTTTCTTTTTTCAAACGGTGACTTAGTACGATGCAAGTATAACACCTTAGACTTCTCAGCCACCAATATTGTATAATATATTATCGGTGGTAGCCATTAGACTTGCATTGCCTTGTTGGATGTTATTGATGAAAAAGTTGGAACTTCAAAACAGGACAGGTACATTGAGGGTGTTATTATACATAGTAATTTATGGGAGAAAAATCAGATTTAATTTCACACTAATACGGGTATATTTTTTCTGCGCCATATCTTTCGATCATAATCCTAGAGGTGGGCGTTTAGTAAATATTTTTTGAAACACACATACAAAAGAGTAAATGGTAATAAATCATATTTAAATAATCTCAACATATAATATAAGTTTATGTAGTTGCGAGAAGTAAATTTTACACCTATTAGTGTCTATAGCCCATGGCCTGGGTCAGTTGTTTTTTTTTAACTAAAGCTATATATCTTCCATAACCGGTTTGTTAGTCCTGCCATAGCTTCATGCGCCTTATAATCTATCTTAAACCAGAACAAGAACAACATCCAGTCCTCGGTCGTTATTTTATCAATGTGATAGTTTAAACCCATATTTGACCAATGATAAATTTTGTGGCCATGCTGGGAATCGAACCCGGTACTCTCAACTCAGTAAGCAGACACGCTACCGACTGAGCTAAGGTGTTGGATCTGTGTTACGTAATTTTGAACTATAACGGATTATTTTATTTTTAGGGATTACATTTTTTTTAAAGCAATAGTTACCATGAATAAAAAGTGCTAGAGTTTGTTTTAAAAATTTAATGTAATATAATTTTCCACCTAAGAATAAATAAATATTTTAACATGTTTAAAATGAAAGTGTAAACAATTATTGTATTATTAAATAATATTTGAAATATAAAAGAACCGCTATGCATCATATTTATTACAATTCTCTTCTTATATTATGAAGAGGGAATCTCCACTTATTGTGTTGTAATATTATGAACAAATTCTCTCATCTGATGTTTCTTTAGTGATGCACAAACAAAATAAGGAAAATAAACCTATATTTATCTTTCATAAGGACAAGATAATTACTTAATGCTATAATAATTTGGCTATTCTGATAATTTGAATGTTCCTTTTGATTATGACGTAAATGTATATAATATTATATTTCAAATGGATACCGTTGATTGGAATATTGTTTAATTTGAAAGTAATTAATTTAAAACTAAGTTTTTCTTTAAAATACATCTCTCCTTATCAATCAGATCATGTCTTTATGTCAATATTAACTAAACACCAATACTTATACACTTATCGATTAAGGTTTGTTTTATGTATATGTTTAGTAATATTTTTGAAGTATAAATGTATTGATTGAATTGGAAATATAATTATATGTAACTTAGCAAAGCTTTATAATTAATCTGCCTTTACGGTTTGTTGTAATTTTAATTTTCAGGCATTTAAACGAAAGAAAACCACAAACGTAATTTTATGTTTAACGTTTTAATAAATAAATGTAGTGTATTTTACAGTATGATACTTTTATAACTTCTAGCACTTACCAATAGCAGTAAATACTTGCTCAGGTGGCTCCACAGTCTAAGGCATAGTTTTCACAATAGACTAGACTGCCAATGATAAGGATATTGAGGTTAGAATCCCAGTTGGGTGTACTCAGGGTGGTTTTCTTTAAGTTTTTTCACTCTCCCTCCGTTAAACTGAGGATACACGTCCTCTAAGTTCAACCTTCCTGATCCCTAACTCATCAGCATAATTAGTATAGATGTGTATAATGTGAACGGGTAGTAAGACGCATTGCTAACATAAAATAAAAATAGCAGCAGATTCTAAGGAAATACTACAAGCTAATTCTTTCATCTCAGATTTTGTAAGTCGTATTAAAATCATGCAAATATAGTTTTAGTATGATTTTTTATTTCAAAACATGAGCGATTCGAAGTATAGTTTATGTTAGCAGTGGAGTTTAATATAGATCTGATACACTTTTCTTGAAAAAAAACCTACTTTCGTTATTGAGACAAAAATAAAAAACACGCACATGTATTGTATACAAAGATATCTATTAAAATCTATTGATAATATTTGTGTTTCAACTATTTTCATGTATCATTTCTTTGAGGGTATATTTCCCGCGTAGCTGATGTTTAAAAAATCATACTAAAAGCTACGCACTAACCTAAAGCAATATTAATTTTTGTAATATATTTTTACATATTTTTCTCTTAGTAGTAACCAATGTTTTTTTTTAAAAAAAGAAGGAAGTCCTTTGTGATTTATGTTGTTCAAAAGGCTTGGTATGTGTGCACCCCGGGCTTATGGAACCTCAAACGGGCCCACAACATTATTATTTTTTTCTCATTGTAAATTTTTTTCCCTTTTAAAGTTGAATATGATAAATGTTTCAAACTCTTATTACCTCTGTAATTATTTTATGGTTTAAAAGATAAGATCATTGGCTGTTATGGTGATGGATGATGTGTCAAACGATTTCGAAAATCAAAATGGTCAAGTTCAACAAATAGGACCGGCTGTTTATCGGTGTGAACTAAATCACAGATGCGTTACAGTTTTTTGTTATGAAAACAAAACTCTGTATGTAGGTTTTTCGTAAAGTTAGGAATGTAGGGAACGAGTGAAAAGATAGTCGTTTTTGGATTTTTAGATCAAAACTGTTTAAGACAAAACCAATAAAATATTATTATTATTATTATTATTAGCAACGCGTCTTACTACCCGTTCGGGTTATACGCACTTACGCTAATGTGTAATGGTAGGGTGATTGTGAGATGAAATGGAGGACCTACAGTTTAACGTGGGATCCGAACCACGGTGGAGGCCTGGCATTCCCCACATTCACAAGATGTCTTGTCAGAGGTGAAGGAAGGGTTTGGTAATCAGATAAATTTATGCCGGGACCGAGGATTGAACCCCGGCCGCTTGCATAGAAGTCTGACACCTTACCCCTAGACCGCCAGGTCACCCAATCAAATATTGCTACAGTAAAAACATAGACTTTAATTTTCTTCACATGTTGATATCAACAGAGGTTGCATATCTGCCATTAGCATATTCACATTTTTTTTAAACTTTTTATATTAAGAGAACAATTTTGTCATTAAAATCTAGGCCCCTTATGACAAATATTCAAGAACTGTTAATGTTAAAATGTGTAGAAAATTAAAATATATGCTTTTACTGGATCAATATTTTATTTATTTTGGCAAAAAAATGTTTTGCTATAATAACAACACTTTTCTCGCACTCCCATTTTAACCTCTGTTTGAATACAAGTTTGTGGATTTTACTGATAGAAGTACATTATTTTTATACACGACTATTAACAAGCTCACAGGAATAACCTCTGTCATGCGGCCATTCTGTGAGTGTGTGTTTCTCTTATAGCTTTGCCATCATATAATAAATATTCTCTATGCCACTATCATCTTATTAAAAACATACACGTAGACCATCATAAATATAGCTCTGCTATATATAAGCCTTGTGCTTTTAGCCAAGAGACTTTGGTACTAATTATATTATTGTAGACAATGTGATCATATCATGCAAAACGTAAAAAAAATTGATGGTATAACACAATGGTACAATCTTTCTAACACAGTGTAGCCATAGCATGGAACAAAATATTCAAAAATAGTTTCTCACTAAACTATTCATAAGTATGTTTTCCTCATAAAAACAGCTAAATTATCTTTTTATTAACAACTATCACTCTTCACATATACGCTTTAAACAAAATCGTTCAAACCAATTAAAAAAACTAATTTAAAAAATAAGTTATTTGTAAACTAGTCTGGAGCTATTTATATTTGTAAGAATAAAGATATATTCTCAGTTATTATGTAAAATAGTTCCTGGATATTTTGTAAGAATTTAAAAAATTCTCAAATTTGTCAAAAATAAACAACCCTTAAATTAATTTACGGCACATGTCAAACACTCCTCATTTATACATTTTAAACGAAATCGTTATAGATGTTTTCGAAAAAAAAAAATATAGAATTTCTAGAAATCACTTATAAGAAAACTACCCCTTAATTTAAGGTAAAGATAGGGTCAAAACCACAAATTATCCCTTATAACATGAGGAGGATGTACGTACAGACAGACACAGGGGTGTAGAAAATAGTAAAAGCCACTTTTTAGGCTTCGGGGTCATCTAAAACGTTGAGATCCATCATAATTTTTAGGCCGAAATTTTTCACAATAATTTATCCCAATACTTTCTATTGATAGGATAAATTTATAAGGAATCAAAAATCTCAATGATGGAACCAGATTTTCGAATACGTTATAAAAAAAAAGTGTTAATGGCATTTAGTCCACTTGAAATCGGGTGTATCTTTCTCGTGCCGGAGTGAAGAGCCCGTCAGCTGTGACAGTGACGCATGCGCAGTCGGGGAGCCTGGTGTTCGACTCCCAACCCATTTTACTCCCTAGTTACAACCAGCCGACACAGCTTCAGTGCGCTCAGTCGCGTCCGTGAAAGAAGAGGCGAAGTGACTAGGGAGTATCTATCGCCTCCACGCACGTCAAGTAACGATACGTTCCGATACGCGTCAACTTTTAAAACTTGATAGCAGTGTATTTTTAACTGGCTTAAGACTTTTAGTTAAATTAAAGTTTACTTTTAAACGAGCGTTACATTAATATCAACATAAAAAAATCTATTTACCACCGATTATGTAAAGACTATATATAATTTTAATTAAACTTATTACCTGCTTAAATATTTGACTTAATTTATAAGAAACGTGATCACAATTTATTTGCGTGGTTGGCAATGTTTCTAAATTAATACTTTATGAGAAAACTAACATAATAAACCAATGAATTATTTATTTACTTTCAAATTAGACTGGACTGTTTTTAATTTACTATGAAAACTGACTTTCAAACAGAGATACTTATGATGGTTTTATTATAATCAATAAAAATTGATATTAAACGACTTTGTTATTCTCATGTGATCGTGTGATCGAAATGAGAATTTACCCCACGAAAACACCTCTCATGGAAATAGAGACGTTTTGGTAAAGAGTAAATAAAAAAAAAGGAGTATATAAAGATAGAATAAAGCGGGTAGAAGTTGGTGGCCGATCGGGACACATCAGCATGTCGTCGATGTGTCCGTTTCGTCGTCAGATGTCTTCTGGGAGCGGCGGTTTGTTGAATGGCGGTTCATCATCAGAGGGAGGCCCACCCCCCGCGTCCCGACAGTCTTCTGTCCACACCACCCCTTATGACGAGGCGGCGCGAGATGTCACACCGGCGCTCAACCTGAAGCACCTCAGCGAAGCCATAGGGCTGCTCACAGCACCATCGGTGAGTGACGTCACTGAAATTGACCTTGACATACTTTTTTTTTAAGAAATCATGTGTTAGTGACAAGTTATTATTGTTTTATTTTTAGTATTGGTGATCATGTTGTTTGAGACGTCATCTTTGCAAAATACCCTTATTTCCGAAGACGAGGGGATCAAGGTTCGGATCTTGGCCAAATGCATTGTACATGTTTCACCATTTGCACTTTATCACAAGTTTTCTCATCCTTTTTCGATGCCGATGCTTGTTCAGTTTCTCTAAATACCCTTATCATCCCTACTCCTTAGGTTAAGTCATCAAATATTAGTTCTGTTATTAATATTTTGTCCATATATTTTAAGTTACCCGCATTGGTGGCGTAGTTGGCTAACGCGCTTGTTTAGTGCTAAGCTAGCCTACCGAGGACAGGGATATTGAGGTTCTAATCTCGTTTGTATGATTTGGGATGGTTTTTCCTTAATGGTTTTTCACTTTCCCACCACTCAAATGTGGGTTCATTTCCCCTATATTCAACCTTCCCAATTCCTGACCCATTAGAGTAATTAGTACTTAAGCTTACAGCACGAACGGGTGGTAAGACACATGGCTAAGTATTATTATTAATAAATTAATTATTTAATAATATGTAACATATTAGTCTATATGTGAACACGGAATTCTATTCCACCTAGCCGAGGTTCAAACATTGACCTCACCAACACAGAATATTGTGATACTGACACATTATAATACCCCTATGGGGTTAATTGTTTGCTTCTGGGATACGTCATGTAGTCAGTCATCCACACCACCTGGCGCTTCTAGTAGCTATTAATTAGTCTTTATCAAACACTTGAGCAGATTATGTCCACTAGCTCGGTGTAATTTAGATATGATAAACAGAATAATTTATTTCAAATAAATACCAAATTTTGGGAATTAATCTACCTAAGGCTTTATCTTTATCATTTTTTTTACTTTACATCTTTATAATAATTACACTATATAGGTAAATAAACATATTTTAGTACCTTTAATTTGCTGTATTTCAAGTTGACATTCTTTTTGTATTTAATAACAATGACATATTATATGACCTTTTTGACTGATGGTCAGCACTTAAATTAAGTAAAATGGATTGAAATCGTCACATAGTGTGTGTTTTTCATGTTAAAGTCTATAAACAAAGTTTAAGGGCTATTTATTTAGAAAAAGAACACACAAACACAGAAACTGTGGATTACAATACAAATATGGCTTATTTTTTATTACCGTGTCTTACTGCCTGTCCAGGCTATGTGCATATGTGTTATTTACGCTAATGAGTTAAGGATGGCCACGGTTGAATTTAGAGGAAGTGTACCCACATTTGCGTGGAGGGAGAGTGTAAAGTTATTGAGGGAAAACTACCCTTAGTACACCCGACAAGTATTCGAACCCCGATTGGCTTGCTATCAGCAGTCTAGTTTATTGCGATAGTGACGCCTTATACCATATGGCCACCCAAGCGGTTCTCCCAATTTTAAACCAGTGATATCGGTATTTGTGGCTATCGCAAATAGCCAATCAGACTTCTTGACAATAGTTATGTACCCCGAGCATGGTTTTCAAAAAAGAGTATTATTATTATTATTTAGAACCGCGTCTTACTACTCGTTCATGTTATACGCTTTAAGTACTAATTACGCTAATGGATTAGGAATTGGGAAGGTTGAATTAAAGGAAGTGAACCCACATTTGCATGGAGGGATAGTGGAAAACTATTTAGGAAAAACCACCCCCAGTTCACCCGACTGAGATTCGAGTCTCGATCTCCCCGTCCTCAGCAGTCGAGCTCAACACGACTAGCGCGTTAGCCAACTATGCCACCAGGCGGGTATAAAAGAATATTAATTTACCGTTTGCTTACCTTAAAGGTAGCAAGCTTACTATGCATATATCCACTTTTGCTCAGCTTATAAGATAGGGCCATAGTGTAGTCCGTCAAGTTAAGACCTTCAGGGTAACCCAACTTTACATAACCCTCCTACATGTTTAACTGACACATGAAATCATGGAAAATGGAGGCTAGAATCTTTATCAAAAACTTTTAAGCAATATATTTTATTTACAACACCTTTTTAATACCCATCAAACCTATACGAATTCCAATACACTAATGGGATATCAATGAAGGCTGTAGAATATATAGGAAATGTACCTAAATTTGCGTGGTGGGAGAATGGAAAACACCTAAGAAAATTACACGTAGATAACCCTGGCCGAGGTTTGAATCCTGATCTCCCTCTCGCCGTCAGATTATAATTTATAACCTTGACATTTATTTGGGTGTACACTAAGCGAAGATTTAGAATTGAGTAGAAGGATCTTCATAATAGTTTGAAATATTAAAATACAAATACTTTATAGATCCACACTGGTTCTGCCAAACGCAGTACGCCACTATGCTGTAGTGGCTTTTGGTCAATTAATTTGGGCTCTATCCAACCAGCAGCCTAGTAAATATGTGTTCATTAACGATTAAATAAATCCTCTTGACAAAGCAACAATTTTATTATTTATGGTCATCTGACAAAAGAGCACTAACCTTTAAACAATGGATAAGGAAACTCAGGCCCATGGGGCACATTTTCTTTTTCCTCTACAAATTACTTTAGATTACTCCAACCTAACAACAGATGGATATCGCACCAAAATCAAATATTAATTAAACGTTTGTTTAAACCGCATCAATGGCAGTAATACGGTGTAAACAGTCACTGTCGCATCATACCTATGACAGTAAAATTTGAATCCTGGTCGGGTGTAATAAGGGCGTATTTTATTAAATAGTTTTTCCCTCTCGTTTTGCGCCAATTTCAGTACATTTTCTGTGAATTCTACCTTAATTTATACCCAAATAATGTAAATGATGGTGGAATCGGCCGGTGTCGCTCTAGAGTCTAACAAGAGGCCGATAATTTCGACGGTTGTCAGAAGTGAGGCTGGAGGGTCATTCCGGATGTGTTCATCCTGAACGAGTAGTAAGACGCTTTGATATAATACATTTATATTAATACATATTTAAATAATATACGGCTAACAAATATTTATCAAATCAGTGTTCTTGAAGTGAAGTGCTCACTTTATAACTCGATTTTCGTGGGTTCAAAACCGGCCGAGGTTGACGTATTTTTCTTGAGAGATAAAAATCCGTAGTACAACTTCCTTCGGAGGGTAAGAAAATCTGTCGGTTTCCATGTTGACTGTGGCATGTAAAAGAAACATTGAAGGTATGTGACAATACATTTCTGGACAAATAGGTAGGCTCTTTCTTACTCGCTCGTAGAACTCCAGTGTAGAAAGTAGCGGGGAATCACCACACTTCGTGAACTCGCCTAGTACATACCAGATGGTGCAGCCAGCCATAACCAGCCTAGTTTCAGGTGGATATAAAGCACATCAAACCAACCTTTGTGTTGTTGAATTAAGCAGAATAAAATAATATTAATTTCTCATATGCGGTGAGAATGTAGATAATAGACAGAAGAATTTTTTAAATGCGAATATTGGCTGGAAGGATTATTAGAATCGTTTGAAAACATTTTTTATCGATAATATAGTATTGTTAAGCCAATAAAAACATTTTCCTAATGGTTTGACAATGTTTACAATAATTAACTTCTGGAGCTATCACTTACCTACACTCCGACTTTAGATCAGCTATATATACACAATATCTATCAGTATACGTATGCCTAATTGTAATACACCTGTAACTATGAATACAAATTCGTCGTTGCACACGAGATACACTTTTCTCGGTAGTAGTGTCTGTAACCGTCAGTAGTAAGATTTATTTGAAATTTTCATTGTGGCTCTCGTAAGGTTCAAAATATTTTTCTTTGTCCTAAAAAAAAAAGTTATTCCTCTGCTATAAGTCTCATCAGTTAGGATAATTTCACACCAACTCGGTCCAATCGAGTCACTATTAGTCCAGTCAAATCACACCAGTCAAGGAATTTCACGTCTAATCAGTCGTTGACTTTACTAAACTGGAATATCATCATAATCATCTTGACCGCGTTTCACTACATGTTCAGGTCGTATGCATGTATGATAATTATTCTAACGCAGTAGGGATGAGGAAGGAAGTATTTTAGAGGTAATCTACTCTAATTTACGTGGAAGGAGAATGGGAAACCAATTGGGAAAAACCACTTGCAGTAGATCCTACCGGGATTTGAACCGCGATCTCCCCGTCATCAGCAGGCCAGTCTAACATGAGAATGACTCCTTCGACCGTTCTTCCACTGAAGTGGGCTAGACTGGGACAAATTCATAAATACTATTTTATTCAGTGAACTAACTTACACTCATTTTTGTTCGTAGAAAAACTTTAAAAATAAATAAAAAAATGATGGGTTCATCCTATTAGATTAAGGATACTAATATTTTGTCCTTCCAACCATCTCTAGTTTCTAATTCTTGTTAAATACTTCTTCAGGTGCTACCAATAACATCTTTATTTCTATGCTTCGGATCTTGTACATCGTATATTTAGCTATGAGTTGTAGCAAAAATAATAAGATGGATTTAGTAGACAAGGTATCATAGTTGTTAAGTACGGTTTTATCCACTTCTAAATATCATATTCTGTAAATTTAAAAATATCCCCTTGACATGGAAGTCGAATATGGGACCTTTGCCTTAATACACCAATGTCCTTACCACTGATCTATATGTCTCTCACTTTAAGGCAGACTTTGTGAGGGACGTGTGTAAATAATCAGCTACAATTGTCTGATCAATTAAAATCACGTGCTATCAGATAATACAGCCACCTTAGACTCAGGAGAGTTTTATCCTTCCAGATGTACAATGACCATCGTTACCTTAATTGATAGATTATATGTCGCTGACAATTTTCACTTGTCAATCGAAACCTCTGCCTTAAAATATGAGTAAAGAATGACCCTGGGCACGCACAGTGGGGCGGAATTCTAAAAAGTGGTAAAATGTCCAAAAATGACGTTTAAAATTTGAGGTTTTGAATCATTCGTTTGGGTACGATGATAGTTCAGTCATCAAATGGCAGGTAGGGTAAGGCCCAGGTACTTATACATGTGTAGTGATCTCAGTTCAAAAGTAACCTTCGATCGAGACGCACAGGTAGTGTCGGAATAGGGCTGAGAAGTATCGCTCGCAATGGATGCTCATAACTTTGTGCACAGTGGACCAAATTCAATTTAAAAAAAAAAAGTAAAATTCTCTTGAAATTAAGTAAAATTTAACCACATTGCATTAACGATTATTACATTTATGTGGTATATTGATTCACTAACTTTTTTTTAAAATCAATAAATATTCTGCAAACAATATTATTTATTTTTATTATTTAGCACCGCGTCTTATTACCCGTTCGGGTTATACGCTTTAAGTACTAATTACACTGACTGATTGGGAATTGTGAAGGTTGAATTAGAGGAAGTGAACCCGCATTTGCGTGTAGGTAGGAAACCCCCCCAGTTCACCAGACCAAAATTCGAACCTTGATCTCCCCGTCCTCGGTGGTCGAGCTCAACACGACTAGCGCGTTAGCCAACTACACCACCGAGGCGGGTCAAACAATATTAAACAAACATGAAAATAGTTATAATTCCCATATATTCCCGGTATAAAAACTATTGGGGCATATAGTTAATACTATAAGGTGACAAAATAGACAAGACTTAGCTTCAAATATATACCAATCTGGTTTTTATAATAATTCTAAAGCCTAATAAACAAGTGCGCGTGCATTGGTTGGTTTGTAAAGTGTTGAGTAGCGTCAAGCTCGCCTGTCAATTGAATAATATTTTGATTCCTTATGTCCATTATGAGAATCATTCAAGTTATTCCAGAGGTATCTGACACTAGTAAAAATTCTTGCATTTATCGTACAAGATTGAATTAAAAAAAAAAAATGGAAATCGCGTACTACAGAAGAAAAAGAGGTTGTAGAGAAACGAAATAAAAAAATTATACAGAAGGTTTTCTGTACACAATTAGGCTTTATGGTCGATCAACCAAAAGCTGTATTCGGAAGCTCGAAGGTTGGAAACCCAGCTCGACGCTTTTTTTGAAAACTGGATTGTATCTGCTCAGACAAAAATTTTATAAATAAGTTCCATGTTATACTGCAGGCACTGTCAGGTGGGCATGAAATAGATTATCAAAAATTAAAAATATATGCCTTTGATACAGATAGAAAGTTCATCAAATTGTATGTGTTATTTTATACCCACTTCAGTCCATAAAATTTTAATTCATTGAGAGATTATAATAATTTCTGAGTCAATATTACCTATCGGACCAAATAATGTCCAAAGACGCTCAAGAAGCGACGATAATAGAAAGGGCTCGTGAGAATTTTTTGCGGAAGGATTCAATTGTTAACATGATACAAGATGTCTTCTTAGGCTCCTCGTGACGTCAGACTCTTAAATTTAATGTTTGAGCAAATTGCCGTATATAAAATTTAAGAGCTCTAGAATTTGAGGCAGTAGAACTCTACAACAGTGCCAACAAATGATTATCCAGATAATTCTGACTAATCTGATTTTGAAGATAATGATGATGAGTGATTTAACTCTAAAAGTTTGTTGACAACTATTATAATGTATTTAGTGACTTTTTATTTTAACTTTATATTTTTCTGGAATTTTGACTTTAGATTTGTAATCAGTGACTTCATAATTCCCATGAATAAAGTTTGGATTAAATTTGATCATTTTTTGCTTTCATATCCACCATATTTATTCCGCCATTTTTTTAAATTTGGGCTTCAAATTCATAATCGGCTATCTTAAAATACCCCAAACATCAAGTTTCGATTAAATGTGATAGTGTTTTTATGTTCACGTCCGCCATATTGGCGAAAAAATTAGTAAAAAGCGACCTCAAAAATCTCAGTACATCAATTTTCATAGGAATCGAAGGAAGCTTTCATATTTTGGCCACGTTTTTGAGATTCCGCCCAATTTGGCACGGGGCTACTGGATGATAATTTAGTGGTAAGTGAATTGGCGTACTAGGCCAAAGATCCTGAGTTCGATTCCCGTGACTAGGATTCATTTTTAAATTGGAAAGAATATGCAAAATAAAAATAATTATAAGCTTTTAAACACCCATTATTAAAAACGTGTGGAAAATCTGACCGAATAAATCAGAAACAATAGTGAAGTAAACAACACTAGATGCACAAAAACTGACATGAATTCAACTGGTTTGAAATGACTTGTTTGGATTGGATTGAGCATGACGTACTCAGTGTGATAGCAACATTCGGTTCTCCTTTATTTTAAAAAACCACCTAGGTGGCGTAATTAGCTAACGTGCTAGTTTTGGGTTGAACTAGACTGCCGACGATGGGGAGATCAAGGTTCGAATCTCGCTCGGGTGAACTGAGAGTGGTTTTACTAAACGGTTTTCCACTCTCCCTCCATGCAAATGCGAGCTCACTTCTTCTAAACTAAACCTTTCTAATTCCTAACCCATTAGAGTCATTAGTAATTAAGCGCATAACCCGAACGTGTAATAGACGTGGTGCTAAGTATCCTTAATTTAAAACAATGTTAAACCAGCCATCTGAATCTAGGAGATTCTAATTCGACAAGACTTGACGGTTTTGGTGTGAAATTAGCGGGTTTTCTCCCCCCTTACACAAATTCTGATATACTTTACTGCTAAGTGTTTCTCATTTCAACACTAACCCAATAGTGTGAATATGCGCATATACCATTCGGATGATAGGCTGGTGAGTACGATAAAAGAAATTAGCTGATACGAGGCTAGAATCATTTTAGACTACAACCGGACGGATATCGAAGCCCAAGTCTTCTGAATCCCAATCCATTACAGAATTAGTGCGTTCAACTTTTAACTCTGACCCCACTTCCGTGACCGCATGTTCTAGTGCGCTACTCTTGAGGTAGACTAGACTATCGATGATGGAGAGATCGAGGTTGGAATCTTGGGTCAGATGAACTGAGGGATGTTTTCCAAAATGATTTTCCACTCTCCCTCCACTCTCCCTCCACTTCCTCTAAATATATATAACCTTCCTAATCCCTAAAAACCATTAGGGTAATTATTAGTACATAAGCGTATAACCCGAACGACTAGTAAGATGCGGTGCTAAAAATAAAAATCAGAGAAATGAGATTGGAGTTCGAACCAAGGATGAGTGTGTCTGTAGGTATTTCTTTCAACAGAAGCTAGGGCTCATTTCTGTTAAATTTCCCTTATCATACGTTCTCATTTAGATTAAACGCGAATAATTTTTTATTACTAAGCGTATGAATAGAAACTGAATTAAAAAAACAAGTTAATCTGGATAAGGCTTTGGGCACAATAGAAGAAAAAGAGAAGCGTCAACAAACGAGTCCTACCCGGGCGAAAAATTGCTCAAGTCCCCTTTCTTGCTTGACCGTTTCACAGAATGTGTAGTGAATCACAGCGAACGCTCAGATATACAGAGTGGCCCAAATAAAACCGGCCCCAAACGCACAGTATTTCAAAGTCTATGTTTTAAAAGCACTACACCAACCGCTATGCTTAGTCCCAATCGCCGAATCTAAAACTATTTTTGTATTGAAACTACGCATTGCGGCTAATGGTGCACATTTCAAACACAGATTTTGAAATTCTGTTCGTTTTAGGGCCAGTTTTATTTGAGATATTCTGTATTAGGATTTTTGTGCAAATCTAAAACTCAAGATACTATTGTATAGACTTGGCTTACTTTTGATGATCAGAAACCCTGTCGAAAAAAGAGTATATATTCATTCATTCACTATTAAACGCAAATTATTATATATATATATATATATATATATTTGCTTTAGTTATATATAACGCCAACTTCGGGTATTTTGGAATAAAGTTCTCACCTCAGGACCCAATGTTCATGGGTTCAAACCCAGCCTAGTTCGACGGATGTTTTTCGAGCGATAAAAATTCGTAACACAACTCCCTTTGAAGGGGAAGTAAAGCCGTAGGTCCCATGTCGATTTGGGGCATGTAAAATAACCTTATGAGCTATGTTAAAATAAATTTACCGACAAAGATGATCTGCCCTTTCGCTCTCGCTCATAGAAATTCAGTGTGGAGGACAATGGGGAATCACCACATTTCCTGGACTCCCCTATTACATAGGACTTTTCTTCCAGATGGCGTGGGCAGCACCAACCAGCCGAAGGGCCAAACGCATGCCCGTCTGCGGATGGATAGAAATCACAACAAACCAACCTTTGGGTTGTTTACTTAAGAAGAGGATATATAAACCATATGGGGAAGAGAGGGGTTAATGTATTCGTGTCCCTCCCAAGTTCCGGCGCTAATCCCTGTATGTAAACATAACTTGCATGTGTCTTTTCTCACGTTGAGAACTAGTAGGCTACCTAACTCTCGACTTTCCTCCACACAACCGATGATGAAGGCAAGATGGAGACCAATAATCTGTTATTGGCTGCGGTGATTTCCTCTTTGACTCATTGCTCTTTACTTTACATCCATTACTGTTTCCAGTCAGGGTCAGTATTTTTTATTCGAACCATATATTTTCCACTGCCGGTTTGCTAGACCTGTTGTAGCTTCATATGTCTTATAAACTAACTTAAGATTAGGTCAGCCACAACATTCAGTCCCCGACTGTTATTTCATCACTATGAACGGGTGAAGCCACATTTAATCAATTATTAATTTTTCTATCATGCTGGGAATCGATCTCGGGACCATTAGTTCAGTAGACAGACACGATACTGACTGAGCTAAGATATTGGATATTCATTGATCTACATGTGTATATTTGCCATGTGTTGTAGTCTAATAGCGCGAGATCGGATAAACTGTGCTTTACAATCTTCGGTTCAACCTATGCTGCATTAAAGAACTTTGATCTGAAGAAATAGACCAAATCCTCATCTTCAGAGGGATTGGGTCGTCAGGTATGATATTCACTTCCGGGAAAAGCGATAACAAAAATAAGTTGTTTGTTTTGGCACTGTATCTTATTATCCTTCAACGGGATTAGAAAGGATAAAGATAGCATTCGAGGAAAAGTACTCGCATTTGCGTGGAGGGAGAGTGAGTGGTAAGCCACCCTAGAAAAAATCACACTTGATGCATCTGGCTGGATATCGAGCCCCAAACTTATCATCAATGACAAACCAGAATAGATGTGCTTGACATTTAGTCCATCCAAGTGCTTACCATTTTGGGTTTTAAGACCTTCAATTTGGGTGAAAGAGGACGTGTTCAAAGGGCAGTATTTTTGCAGTTTTTATATAAAAACATTTTTTTTTGCATAAAAAAATTTGCTATAGTAGAAAAATAAGAGTTTAATTTTCTTCACATGGTAACCTCAACGGTTCTTTAATATCTATCAAGGGTGTCCTGAAATTTAATGACTTCTTCTCTCCCTTTAATAATAAGTTTCTCATTTAATGCCACTATGCTCATTATAGATATTCAACAACGGTTGATATCACTATTTGAGGAAAATTAAACTCTTATGTTTGTATTGAAGCAATATTTTATTTAATTTGGCCTAAAATTATTTTGCTAAAACATTTCCAAAACACTGACTTTTATCTCGAGTCCATTACATTCCCACCTTTTAAGTTTTTGTTTCACTATTATAGTTCAATTTTCGCTGAACTTTCACTCGATAACGGCTTAACTTTACGTTAAATATGAGTATGCTAGCTTAGAGTAAGTGCACTCGCATCCACGTATGACAAAAAAAATCGTATGTGGGGAAAACAGCCCTATTACACACGGTTGAGGTTCAAACCTTGACCCTTCCCATTAATATCAATCTGGTCTATTTAAGAAATCTCACCGATTCAATTTAAAATATACTAACGCTATAAATCGTATCTTGACTATTCGTTATGTTGTGCTACTTTCCGAAGTAATGTTTTGTAATGTCTGCTGGGGATGGTTGGGAACAGAACATATTGATTTGACTCGTTAAGAAAAAACTGGTTACAATTTTCCACCATTACATTAATATCTTCTTCTGTCCACCATCCATTAGGTTGAGGAATAATTGTTGAAACAGTACGTTATATTTTTATTAAGAATTAAAATTACTTAGGTAATTTTTAAACAATACATTTTATATCTTTATTATATATAATATAACATATATTAAATATATATGTAAATGTAAATATATTTATCTATATAGATTATATATAAATTCATATATGCTCGTACATTAAATTAAAAATGTTTTAAAATTATCTTCATATTTATATAATTTACTAATTTATAAATTTTCTTGATCCATTCTCTTTGTACTAATTAGATTTTATTACTATCATTAATGTACAAACAATTTAGATGACAATTTTTTTAAATCAAATACAAATCTAAATAAAAACATTTAATGAAATGCCCAATCTAGAAGATAATTTTGATAAAATAAATTGTATCTTCATTACATCTAATATATTTTCGTGGTTCTTATCTTGGATTAAGTATTAAGTTAATAATTGAATGAGTGATTTAATAGATCTTTGTAAATACCGCAAGCTACACTCACAATTATATATATATATTAAACCAATATGTACTTAAGAAAACACGATATTTTCCCCAGCCAAGTGTTCGATAGCTGTGTTTGTAGTGATATATCTTGTTGGTACTAATATAACCAAAAATTCCATTGACTATATAGCTAAGACCTCCCTTGTCTACAAGGGTCCAATACCGCCTAACATATACTAGGGGCTAAGTGCCCCATTAATGTCGTTACGGTGCTTGTATGGCTCTGAATTGATCGCCCATTGCGCCCTTCAGGCCTACTTGTAAATGAATATCAATTATCCAGCTGGTGATTTTTGTAAACGCCTCAAGTCACATTAAATCTATACAATGGTGTTTTATTATTGTAGTGCTGATTGATCGAACACCCATTTATTTGAAAAGTAAACACACTCTTTGAGAAACAGTTTTAAACAAAATTGAGATATACAGCTCAATTTTCATAAGGGCTTTTAATAGAATTCAAACTTTTTTTTATGCCAAAATTAATAAGTCTTTATTATATTATTTGTATCTAGAAAAATAAAATTCAATTTTAACTTAATTTGAGTTGGATTATTATTATAATTACCACCGAGTCTTACTACCCTTTCGGTGTGTACGCACTTACGCTAATGTGTAATGGTAGGCTTATTGTGTGATGAAATGGAGGACCCAGAGTTTGACGTGGAATCAGAACCACGGCGGAGGCTTGGCATTCCTCACATTCACAAGATGTGATTAATACACGTCTTGTCAGAGGTGAAGAAAGGGTTTGGCAATCAGATAAATCTGTGCCGGAACCGAGGATTGAACTCCGAGCCCCCAGCAAAGAAGTCAGACACCTTACATCTAGATCACCATGTCATACAATTTAAATTGGACAAGTTGTACTAGATTGACGTGAAAGAAACATAAATATGTAATAAAAATATACGTGCACAATATTTAAATGATATTTGCAAAGATTGGTAACATTAATTACAAGTTATGATACATTTTAATTATGATTTATAAATATGTTAAAACTATAACAAACATCTAAAAATTATGTACATTTTAAAATAGACATTTTAATCATAATTATACTTGTTGATAAAATCAAAGAATGATGTTACCATATCTAATTACCAAACCCTCCCTTCACCTCTGACAAGGCGTGTATTAATCACAACTCATGAATGTGTAGAATACCAGGCCTCCACCGTGGTTCAGATTCCACGTTAAACTATAGGTCCTCCATTTCATCTGACGATAACCCTACTTTTACACTTTAGAGTAAGTGCATATAACCTATACGGGTAGTAAGACGTGGTGCTAATAATAATAATAATGATGTTACCACGGAAACATTAATAACACGATATGGGATACTCAAAAACATAGTTTTAACTTCTGACCTGAGCTTTATGTCACTGATGCATTAAACATGTCGTCAAAATAAATATGCAGCTCTTGCAGCCAGAAATCAAGGAACAGGGAACTACACCTAAGAAATAAATTCAATTTTTACTTTTCAAACTCAATAACTTTTTTCTGTCAATTCTCAAGAATAATAAAATAATATTAAATATATGAATGGTCACACCATTCTTTGATTTTATCAACTTAGTTTTAAGTGTAATTGACTCAAATGTATATTTTAAAATTTACCTAATTTTCAGATGTTTTTTACAATATCAACATGTTAGTAATTAAAATTTATCATAACTTTTAATTAATATTACCAATATTTTACAAATATCACTTAAATATTGTGCATAAATATTATATCTATATTACATATTTATATTTATTTCACTTAAACCTAGTACAACTTGTCTAAATTAAATTCACTTAAAATTTAATTTAATTTTCCTAAATATTCTTAAAAGGTTCCTTACTAAGTAATTCAAATGTTTTTTCAAATATATATTTTTAGTGTTATTTTATAGGAAGTGATATAATATATTAAGAGGTAGAGTGGGTTTTAATTTGTCTGGCGCATGAATACATGAGAGTAAATTTAGTAAATTTGTTATCTGAAAGATGAGGCCCTTTTTATTAAAACTAAACTATATTTAGTAATTACTTTTTAAATTATAATATTCAGTGTATTACAACTGTGCCACGGACCCATTGTCCCAAAAAACGTCATAACTCAGTTGGCCAACAGTCAAAGCTTAATTGGGCTACGTTCTCTGGCCAGAAGAGCTATTAAAGATAATAGACCTGCGGGTAGATACAAACTTGGTCGCACAAATCCTTTTGCCTTATATTAGGTTAAGCCTGTTTAGGTTATGATCGTGGTGTGTAATAGACTAGATTGTGTTGAGTTAGGTTATCATGGTAGGTTAACTTAATCTAGAGGAGCATTTCTTTGTGTTAAATGGCCAACTCACACAGAACGCTAATCTATGCTGTGCTAAGGTTTTGTCTGTTTGGTTGCTAAGCTAAGCTATGGTTCCTCTTTTCCCTCCTGAATTTACCGAGTTTTTTTTCTGATCTTCTCAAGTAGAGTTAGGTTATGACAATCTACAAAATGTCTTATTTGAGCTCAGATAAAAGTACAGAAGAAGAAGAACAGCTTCTCTTAACAGCTGTTTTGGAAGATGAAGGAAATGCAGGATGTGGAGGTTTGACTTGTTAAATTAACGGTTCCATTTTAATATAAAAACATTTATTAAATATAAAATATAAATGGAGTATTACTTAAATACACATTAAACAAACTGAAAACAAAATTTCAACACTTTTTTGGTTATTTGCAACAATCAAGCACTGCATCTGTTTAACACGTACTCAAACAGTTATGCGCTGACGCGACGTAAGATGGCTCAAGATGGGAGCTGAAAAAATTACCCAGCCAGCAACAGGAAAAAAACATTGCACAGCGTAAAAAAAAAGGCATAAGATTTTAGCTTTGCTTTGCTTTCAGTGTGAACCGTCCTTTACTATCCATCACTTCCTGTTGTACGTTCAGTTTGAGAAAACATTTACAACCATTCTAAGTGGAGCGCCACAACAGCCGGGGCCGATTATTGCACCGGTACGCGTTGTTTATAATTCCCAAGAAGGAAACCTTGGCCTAACTGTGATGTGGAATAAGCACTACCCTTTTAAACGTAGGTCATAACAAAGATACGTGCCCCGACTGTAATGCGTCCATCATATTTATAGCTTATTACCCGCCTTGGTGGCGTAGTTATCTGACGCGCTATTTTCGTGTTAAGCTAGACTGCTGAGGACGGGGAGATCAAGGTTCGAATCTCGGTCGGGTGAATTGAGAGTGTTTTTTTCCTAAATTGTTTTCCATTCTCCACCCCACAAATTCAACCTTCCAAATTTTTAACCCATTAGTGTTATTAGTACTTAGTCATATAACCCGAACGGTTAGTAAGACGCGGTGCTAAATAAAATTAATAAAACTTATTTTAGTTCAAAGTCAGTTTCAGTACGGGTGTGAAACTTGGTATCTTACAATATATGATGAAAGAAACTAGTGTTGGAAACAAGGTGCTTAGTAATATATTTGGTCCAAAAATAGACGAGACAGCTAGATAATGAAAGATGTTACATAATGATGCACTACATACCCTGACTCATCACAAAACATTGTCAGGATAACCTAGTATCGTATATTAAGCTGTGAAGAACATACAGAATGAAAGGAGAACTATGTGCAAGGTGTTGACTTGTAAGCCCAATGGGAAAATACCATTATGAAGACCTAGACGCAGATGGGAGGATAACATTAGACTGAATCTTAAAGAGATAGGGTGCAATGAGGTGGACTTGGTAGAATTAGCTCAAGATAAAGATAGGGTATAATGAGGGGGACTGGATAGTACTAGCTCAAGATAGGGATAGCGTATAAGGAAGTGGACTGGATAGAACTATCTCAAGATTAGGATAAGGTGTAATGAGGTGTACTGGATATAGCTAGCTCAAGATAAGGATAGGGTATAATGAGGGGGACTGGATAATACTAGCTCAAGATAAGGATAGCGTATAAGGAAGTGGACTGGATAGTATTATCTCAAGATTAGGATAAGGTGTATTGAGGTGTTCTGGATATAGCTAGCTCAAGATAAGGCTAGGGTATAATGAGGGGGACTGGATATAACTAGCTTAAAATAGGGGTAGAGTATAAGGAGATGGACTGGATAGAACTATCTGAAGATAGGGGTAAGATTTAATGAGGTGGACTGGATAGAGCTAGCTCAAGATAGGGGTAGGGTGAAATGAGGTAGATTGGATAGAACTAGCTCAAGATAGAGATAGGTGGCGTACTTTAGTAAGTGCAGCAATTAACTTTCCAGCTCTAGCAATAACGTTTTTTTTAAATTCCTACTAATATCTCAAAAATCTCTGTTATTAACTGCATACTCTAAGGGGTAATTATTAAGAATAACTTTCTTGAGGGAATATGCCTGTATTACCGCGGAGAGAGTATGTTAGAACAATACCCCAGAGAAACAGGCTAAAGGTCGAACCTTAGCGTCACTGGTAGTCCAGTAGCTTTTGGTGCTTGATGCCTTAAACCACGTACCAACTGTGCGGAGGCTTAAAATTTGACCTCGAGTAGAAATTACCCTAGTTCTATCCCGGGCTTTGTTAAAATAAATATAACATTGATGTGAGGGCCTTATGGGTACACAGTCAATATAATTAATGCAATTAGCTTAGGGTGTGATCCGACACCTTAGCTCAGTCGGTAGCCTATATGTCTACTCAGCTAATAGTCCCAGGTTCGATTCGCGGCATGGCTGAAAATGTTATTATTGGTGAAATATAGGTTTACCCTTTCACATGGGTAAATTAATGGGTGGGGACTGGATGTTGTGCCTGTCAAAGTTTTAAGTTAATTATAAGGTGTATGAAGAATTTACGACAGGCCTAGCTAGAAGGTAGTGGAAAATATATGGTTTGAATAAAAAACTGTACCAGACCATAGGCTGGGAACAGTAATGGATGTAAAAGTTTATAGTATGCTGTTATTATTATTATTATTATTATTATTATTATTATTAGCACCACGTCTTACTACCCGTTAGGGTTATACGCACTTACGCTAATGTGTAATGGTAGGGTGATTGTGAGATGAAATGAAGGACCTACAGTTTAACGTGGAATCCGAACCACGGTGGAGGCCTGGCATTCCTCACATTCATAAGATGTCTTGTCAGAGGTGAAGGAAGGGTTTGGTAATCAGATAAATCTTTGCCGGGACTTAGGATTGAACCCCGGCCGCCATCATAGAAGTCTGAAACCTTACCCCTAGACCGCCAGGTCACCATAGTATGCTGTTCCAGGTTAATTTGGCTTGATATTTGTGTGCCAGTATATCTCTATTAATGTAAATTGAACCACATTTATCCATGAGATTTTTATCCTATATATTAAGTGTTGGTTCTTAAAATAATGTCAATAAACGAAAATTAAAATCCATATTAATTTTTTATCGTTGTTTTTTCATTAATAAATATTTTATTACGTATGTTTTGACTATAAGAAATTTGAACTAAATAAATTACAGAATAAATAAAAATTATATGCGATAGAAAGTCGTCGCATGACTACAAGCACCAATGGCTACTTGGTTTACGGTGCCAGTCTTAAAATATACTGACTTTTTGAAATGGAGAGGTCGAGGTTTTGGATATCGGTTAAATACACTGGGGGTGTTCTATCCCTTATTTACACAAATGCTGGCGCATCTTATACAAAAAAACCTTGCTATTCCCAAGCGAGCATATTAATTAGCTCTTTATAACCTTGCTGTTAAACGCAATTATTTTTAAAATAAACACAAGTTGATTTTTTAAATGTTTTATAAACTGCCTCCCATAAATATTAAAACTCTCTAGTTTGGAGTTAAAGCTAAAATGTTATCATTTCTTCTTTACTTTTTTTTTAAAGTTTTACTAAGCACTTTCCTGTTATAAAGCTACTGCTTCCTTTTCCTTTATTTTTATTTTAAACTATGACTTTTTACTCTTTGAGCTTTTATTATTTTAATTTGCAAACAGTTAATAGAAGCTTGTGCAATTTTCTGCATTCATACGGTTTGTTTTTAGTTAATTTTTACCATATTTGCAGAGGGTATATATTTATGATTTATGAAGCATTGTAACGAACACAGTATTTCGTACAATGGCAAGATAAATAAGTGTATGGACTAATGGTTTTTTTTGATGCAGTAACAATGAGATTGTTCAGTAGAGAGAATGCTTTGTGTAAGACGTCATAGGTCAGGCAACTTAGATTATTAATCACATCGCCATCATCTCTAAGATCTTACAGAAAAATAATGTTTTCGGATATTCTTGTAAAAGTTTTTTCTTTTGTATTCAAATTAAAACTGTTTTCCAATATTTAAAATTAAAGAAAAAAACTTAACTACTAATTTGATAAACAATCATTAATTTGAAATTTATTTTCATCAACGAAAATATTTGGAGGAAATAAAAAATGATATATTCTCAATAGTTGTGCCTTATTTTTCATTTCTTACAGTTTTTATTCCCACTACTCTCAAATCTTCCTTTTGAAGAACAATATTACACATAATTCTTATAATAAAAATTAGTAAATGCACTTTCTTTAACTCTCGCTTAGTTTAGCTGCGGGTATAAAACAGTAGAATTACCCGAAAACTATTTCAAATATAAATTAACATGAATGATTACATAACCATAGATTTATTTTGAGAATAAAAAGGGCATAATTTAAAATAATTATTCCACGGAAACAAAAATAATTCTTGGCCATAATATAGAATTACTCTAAATAATAAAATATTTATAATAATAATTCACATTTTTGATGGTATTTTATGCTTATATGAAGTTCAACATCACTATTCAAATTTATCGCAAATGTATAAGCATTAATTATTTTTCCAAACCTTTAAACATAGAAATATAATTTAACATATAAATATATACTTCTATATTAAATAGTTTGATTTAATTCAATTATATTCAATAATTTGTTTCATTAGGCTGTTTTTTGTTGAAAAATTACTACATATAATGAAAGCATTTGAAATATACAAAAGTTTTGCAAAACATATTACATATAATAAATTGTGTCAACAGGAAATTAAAGTAATGAAAAATTCATCAGTTTGCTTTTTGTTACTGATGTGTACAGATGTTATTAATTAAATATGTCCCGGTACAGATTTATCTGATTACCAAACCCTTCCTTCACCTCTG
Source organism: Timema douglasi (assembly GCA_901482245.1). NCBI lineage: Eukaryota > Metazoa > Arthropoda > Insecta > Phasmatodea > Timematidae > Timema > Timema douglasi. The sequence continues at coordinate 146,021 of CABEEJ010001486.1, forward strand.
ACAAGACATCTTGTGAATGTGGGGAATTCCAGGCCTCCAACTGTAGGTCCTCCATTTCATCTCACAATCACCCTACCATTACACATTAGCGTAAGTGCGTATAACCCGAACGGGTAGTAAGACTCATTGCTAATAATAATAATAATAATAGTAATAATAATTAAATGTGGCTAGTTATATTTTTTGTAAAACAAGATAACCATACAAGTAAGAATAAAAAAAATTTGGTGTGTGTACTTATGTACGTGCGTGAGAAGTTATACTTCTTTGGCATCATTAATTATCTATGTATATATAATTATAAAAAATAAAATTTAGAAAATAATAAATATATATGACATAGTTTGTACTAAATATTATAAGATTCTTAATTTTAAATATTTATTATTGATTATTTAATATTTTAAAAGTAAATGAATAAATTTAATAATAAATTCAAGAATTGAATTTAAGTTTATTCATTTTTTAAATATTTATTATTTTCTTAATTTAATATTCACTTTTCATTTTTATCAAAAAGTTTATTAAATGTTTTATTAATTTTATTTCTTTGTTTTGTAAATATTAAATAACCAATAATAAATATTTAACAATAATAATTTAATAATATTTAGTATTAATTATGTTAAATAATAATATTTTAATTTATATCAATAAATAATATCAACGGATAGTTAACCTCAATTATATTGGAGCACTTGAAAAAGTCTATAAGCACAATTTTTTTCACTAATATTTACGAATAGTAAATAATATTAATCAAAATATTCAATTTAAATCACTACTGAATATAATTTATTAGCACATATATAATTCGCAATTGTATGAAACTAAAACACGTGTTGTGAATGTAGAAACTAGAAACATGTGGATAAATATTATATATATGAAAACAGTGATCAGAGGCGACGAGCGTACTAACATGCGCGACTAACAGAGGTTCTATTTCTATTTTGTTGGTAGCTTTTTTTTTCGAGACTTAATGAGTGGTTTAGCTTCAACCTGTTACTTTTGTGTTACAGTGATGCGCGCGCATATTAAANTATTAATCAAAATATTCAATTTAAATCACTACTGAATATAATTTATTAGCACATATATAATTCGCAATTGTATGAAACTAAAACACGTGTTGTGAATGTAGAAACTAGAAACATGTGGATAAATATTATATATATGAAAACAGTGATCAGAGGCGACGAGCGTACTAACATGCGCGACTAACAGAGGTTCTATTTCTATTTTGTTGGTAGCTTTTTTTTTCGAGACTTAATGAGTGGTTTAGCTTCAACCTGTTACTTTTGTGTTACAGTGATGCGCGCGCATATTAAAATTTCACTCACATCATTTTTTCATAACGCGCCTAAAGAAGTATAACTTCAAAAAACTATATCTAACAAACTTAAATATATTCATATATTCTCCAAATATAAATATATTGTGAAAATGTTTATTCAAAAACACAATAATGGTTGCTATTTTTAACTATTTAAAAGTTATATAATTTATCTTTTCAACAGTATTTTGATTGAATCAAGAATAAATGTGCTAAATTAATGTAAAGCTAAGCAAAAGGTCATAAAAATGGGTTGGTTTTTATCTGTAGACATATTGACGATTGAATTAACAGTAAACATCACACTATTTGATAAAACTTTGCCAAACATACAAGAAAAGTTGCAAATGGACACACTATTATTTTTTTAATACTCGATAACAAGGTGCGGAGTCCAAAAGAACAAAATTTTCACTCAGAAGTCGGACTTTAACGTATAGTATTGAGAAGAATAGGTGGTCAGACAAGGTGATAAATGAAGTCCTACGAATAGTGGGTGAGAAGAAACCATTTTGGATCTTATCTTTCGTTGAAAAAAACCCTGATCGGACACATATTTTGCACCACGCTATAGAGGGCAATCTTGAAGGAAAGATGAGCCTAAGAGGGGGTAGTATTCAAATATTGGATTTATTTAAGTAAATAAAAAAATTCTGGGAGCGTCATGGAGCGTCATTGGTGATCTAAACACTGATACCTGTCGGATAACAGATCACCTAGCAATAATAAAAATATAAAATACCTTACTATTCTAATCAATATGTTAATACTCATATAATTTTTTTATCAAATATTTATTAATCATTAATCAACTTAGTGAAATATGTTAGCCTGAACATGGGAAACGAGCCCGTGACTTTTGTCTTTGCGTGCCATTGATCCACCCTAAGCCAGTGTCATCCACAAAAACAACTAGTTAATATTGATCCTAAATAGGAGACGAGCCAGGAAAACTCAAATTGCGCTCAAAACTAAATACTTCAGGGTTCGAATCCCCGGACAATATCGCCATTTTTAACTCTATTAAATTCAATTCCAGTATCAATATTGATCCTGTGGACAGCCACCACGTGTAAATCTGTGATACACATGAATATGTATTATCATTACTGCATTTTATTTAAAAGACGGACCATTACTTATTTCTTCCCTCAATGTGTGGTGAATTATAACCATAAATACCACTTTGATATTTTTTAAAATATCTATTTAAATATAAACTTATATTTGAATCATTGTTTTATTTTAATCATAATATATTAAACTTATTTAGTCTATATTCTCATGAATATAATATTATGGTTTGGCTAAAAAAACTCCTCTTCAATAAATTTATGCCACTTTGATCTAAAACTTTTTCTACATTTAGCTATTAATAAAAGTATTCGTTACATTTAATAATACTAATTAACAAAAATACAGAGATCCCACTCCTCTGTCTTTTAAAAGTTGTTTAGTTTATTATTTTATCTATGTGTCTCACGAAACTCCCCCGCTCATGTTTTTAATTTATTTAACTGATTACTACTCCACTTAAACAAGGCTGGAAAGTGGGACGGGAGTTTATCAGACTCCGTTTAAGTTTTTGCGGTTGTAAACACCCCACTCTACCACGCTCTGTTTTAACTTGGGAATGAAATACGGGCTCAGTTTAGTGTAGTTCATCAGCACAAAGTTACCGTTCTTATGCCGGGATCACGGTTAACTTAACGTTCACTTGCAGTTAATTTAACTTAATATATGTCATTAGAGGTCTTTCACGTTAAAGTGAACGTTACATGAAGGGCATCACGTGATATAGCCAGCCAATCATTATGGGAGTGACGTCTATAGGCCTATTTAGTAATTGATTTTTTTGTGTTATGACCAAGGTCTACTATTTAACTTCAATTTTAGTGATTGGACATTGAAATAAAATAATTAAACTAAAATAGGAACTATTCTGAAAGTTGAAAAATGATACCCGGACACAGGGATCTAGCCCGGGAGCTTTGGCTTAGTACGCCAACGCTTTAATACTGAGCTATCCAGGAATCGTCCCGTGCTTAGGGTAATTCTTCACTCATATTTTTAAGGCAGAGTCTATGATGGACGTGTGGAAATCATCGTCTACAAATGTGTGATTTATTTTATTAAGATCATGAGCAATCAGATAACGCAGCCACCTTCGACTCGATAGTTGACTTCATGCTGCTACTTGTAGAGACAGTTATTGTAATAATTATTGTAAGGGGTTGCCCGATGATTTCCGCACGTCCATCATAGACTCTGCCTTTAAAATATGAGTGAAGAATGACCCTGGGCATGGGACGATTCCTGGATAGCTCAATGGTTAGAGCATTGGCGTACCAAGCCAAAGGTCCCGGATTTGATTCCCATGTCCAGCTGTCTTTTTCAATTTTCAGAATATGATATATTGATGGAGAATTACTCAATAAAAAGCATAAATAATAGCTTGGGATATTTAATTCTAAAATAGGAACGCTAAATTCATAAAAAAAAAAATTAATGATATATATTTATTATATTGATAGAAAACTGTAAGCATTCGCAACTCATCACTTTACAGATAGTACAGATCACAGATCAAAATACATAGGTACTCTATAATGAAACTGTTTGGTTCGAATCAGTACGTTAAGTTACGTGAATCATGATCACACATATGTTTTATGAAGTTAAGTGAACCTTAAGTGCCTTAAGTGAACGTCACTTTAAGTTAAAGTTAAATTTATCGCGATCCCGGAATAACGTACTCGGTTGTTCCTTGTATCAATACAAATCATGCGGTGCTGTTTGATCGGAATTGACAGTTTTTCGAGTCACTTGAACCCGCTTTCTCCGTTGAACACAGAAATTGTCCCTTTCACTGGTTTACTGTTATATCTTACGAGGGAGCTATAGGTATTATGAAAGACTACTCCTAGTCATTGAGTGCCTAGTCACTGTTCCATACGCCGGAAGGGTTCAATTATTTATATATATATATATATGGCTTTTGTGGTGTTTGTGATAATAATGTATAAATGTGCTTTTGTAGCCACTATCCATGCACCAAGTGCGACCCATTCCCCGTGGCTATGACGTCATTTGATAATATTCTTATTAGCACCGCGTCTTACTACCCGTTCGGGTTTTATGCACGTACGCTAATGTTTAATGGCAGGGTGATTGCGAGATGAAATGGAGGACCTACATTTTAACGTGGAATCCGAACCACGGTGGAGGCCTGGTATTCCCCACATTCACAAGTTGTGATTAATACACGCCTTGTCAGAGGCGAAGGAAAGGTTTGGTAATCAGATAAATTTGTTCCGGAACTGGAAATTGAACCCAGGACCCCTAGACCACCAGGTCACCTTCATTTGATAATAGATTGCAGTGGTGAACAGATCCCTGCAGACCTTCTCATGCAGGGGTCAAGCGTAAAAGTACCCCTGCATTGCAGGGGTTAAGGAAAATATTAATTACTTGCACATTTTTGCTTAAGTTATCGTAAATGTCATATTTATCCATAATTAAATTTAGATTTAATAAGGACATAGAATTTCCGAACAGTTTTTTTTAAATGAATTATATACAAAAGCTAAAAGTAAGACCGCGTACATTCAGAGAGCAACTGGTGACGGAAATGTAACGGCAACTGGAGTTGCTTAGTATAACGTTGCTAGTCCCATGGTGACCGATTTACAAGTCTGTTTATACCAAAGCAACGCCAGTTTATGATTAGTTTTCGGTATGTAATCATCATCGTCAGAAGAGGACGCTGTTGTAGCGTACGTTGGGAGGAAATGGCTGCGAAGTCGTTTACAAAGACGTTATAGTGTTCATCCATACAATAATATGAATGTGAACCTTAGTGGCGTTCTGTAAGAGATTTGGAATATTATCCGGACAAATTTTTAAATTATTTTCGATTGGGTAAAAGTAGTTTTGACTTCCTTTTGAATCTGGTAGCCCCAAATATTTGAGAAAAGAATAACCCATCGTCAAGAACCAATCGTGACTGGAGCAACTCTAGTTGCCGTTGCGTTTCCGTCGCCAGTTGATCTCTGTATGTACGTGGTTTAACTCTTTAGTAACATCAACAGTAACGTAGAAATCGATCCTTTTGATAATATGCATGTGTAGGTTGGATATTCGGAGTTTGTACAATCGTAGGTGGTAAGTCTTCTCCCGATTCACAGCGTAATTCAATACTAATAATATTAGCCTTTTCTGGCGTCATTCTCCTTGTAGCCTACTTCTTATCTACAGTTGTTTCCCAGAAGAAATATAGGCCTATAGGTTGTATTTTTGTATTATTTTTTAAATTTTGTATTTGTACTTTTGTATTAATTTTTTATGTGACATTTTAAAGTTATTGTGGACCACGACATAATTTAAAATGAAAATCAATGACATGCAAAGCATCAGTATCAATAAAACAAAATTACAACCTCTTGTTTGGATCAATAATCTTGGATGTTGCTTGTATGTTAATGAATTATTTATGTTCGAAAAAGTTGTAGTCTATTAAACATAGTATTTTTAGATGATGTTCAAAATAATTTTCTTTGAGTCAAGGTTAGGTTTACTTTTTATATGTTTAATGTTAGTGACGAGTTTAAAAAATGTTAAAAAATGTTAAACCCGAGTTCACAATTACTATTAAAAAAAACTTTCAAAATATATCTAGAGGTATACATAGTTTGACATTTTCTTTCGTCCAGCAGTTGTAGGAATACTTCCAAGCCCCTGAGTTTTAGGTGTAGGGGTTGGGTAATTCATAAATCTCCGCCCCTGATAGATTGTTGTATGTTTCTGAATATGTTGGTCTAGTTACATACCTGTGGGATCCACAGGGGTGTACCCAAGAATTGTAAATAGTGGAGGTAGGGGTGTTGTAACCTTTCCCTTGATCAACGGTAAAATAAAAATTAATTTAGGCCCATAATTGATTAAATACCATAGCTATTATATATGATAATTACGATTATAGCTGCATCTAAATATTTACTTATTTTAAATTGAAAAATGAAACTTGGACACGGGAATTGAACCCGAAATCAGGTAATACTTAAAGGTTTCACCCTATTTTTTTAAATAAATAATCCATTATGCAAAGAAATAATAATAATAATAATAGTGTGTAAAAATACCGGCAGGCAAAAAATAAAACCGGAGGTACGTAAGTAAAACAAAAATAAGTGGTAACACCCCACTTCTATTAATCAAGTTGTGAAAAAAATTACCTTCATTTTCTCTTAAAAATTTTGGAATTTTTTTGATAATCTAGATCCTTAACATGCATTTTCTAATCCAACTAATTATAGCAACGCAAAATACTTTCTATGAGTGAGAGCGAAAGCATCTACCAGTTTTACCATAACTTCCAGGGTTCTCTTAAATGCCACAATTATTGGAATGGGATCGACGGATTTACTCCCCCTCCGAAATAAGTTGTGCTACGTATTTTTATCACTCAAGAAAAATCCGTCGAGTCCGACTGGATTTGAACCTACTTACATCGGGGTTTGGAGGCGAGGAATTTACATTAAGACCACCAGGGTCTACGAAATTTGAATTAAATATAAAAGTGACTCACCGACAAAGCAAACCCGAATGTTATACAACCATAAAAGAGATTTTGTAGTTAATCATTCTTTTTATAATATGTTCATAATCTTCATCATCCTCATCAACTGTTTCCACCCTGTGACCGGATCAACTTACTAAAATGCCTCCTACTTCCTCTATCCTTCCATCCTTCTTCCTCCTTAAATTTCTTATAGTATTCTCCTCGCACTTGCACACTTTCTGTTATCTGTTCCTCCCATCTATTTTTTTGCCTCCCTTGCAGACTTTTTCCTACATACTTCATTGTTAACATTTTCTTTGATAGTCTCTCTTTTTCCATCTTCATTAGATGCCCATACCATCTTAGTCTTGCTTCCTCTACTATCTCATATACTCTCTGTACACCCACTCTTTCCTGGATAACTTAATTCACAATCCTATTTCTCCTCGTGACAGCTAACGTGCTCTTCACAAACTTCATTCCCATGGCCTCCATTTTCCTAGTATCTCTTACAATCAATTTACATTTTTCTGCTGCATATTGATAATGGGTACAAACTACGTATATCCTTAGTATTAGATCAAATATTTGGATATCATTTCTTAATTTTTATAGCTATTATATAATTTAATTTGAAAATTTATGTTTTTAAACTCTTAAAAAAAGGGGGGGAGGGGTCGGAATGATTCCTTAGCTGCTTCGAGACCTAAGCGACCAACAGTCAACAAAGTGCAAGAGAAGAAAGGACATTTTATCCTCATAAGAACTACAATTCTTACAAAGGCTGTCACCAAGTTTAGCTTGAGCTGGAGACGACCATAACAGTTAGTTATTAAATCAGAATCATAGTTATAAAAAATATAGGCTTTAAGATACCTTTCCCGGAAGACACTGTGTGCTTGAACAATGCAGCTCCTCGTCTCGAAAGAGCAAGAGACCGAGGAGGGCGACAAACGACCGTAATGTTGAGTTAATTCCCTTCATTTGCATGTGGCTGGGTCGGCTGCATCAAGGGGGTAATGATAGTCCTCCCGGTGTGACGTCATACATAATTCAACACCTCAGCCTCTCTATCTCTTCTTCTCGCGAGGGTGTTGCCGTTACTACGACTGGGAGACTGGCCAATACGGGGGTAGAGG